>ML279595.1:0-16921 GCA_005239495.1 Nicotiana undulata
ATTCAGAAGAGGGAGTATTCATATCCTTACTTCCTTTCAGTTCAATTATTAGTTACCATTTCATTTATAAGTTATCATATCAGTTACCAGTTATCAGTTATTAGTTCACTCATCATTTCAGTTTCAGTTGCAATAGTTATCTTTTCAGTTATCAATTATTAATTCTCAGTTATCAAGTTAGTTTCAGTTTCAGTATTTAGAATTCTTTTTTTCAGTTTCATTACATACCAGTGAAATTCAAATGTACTGACGTCTCTTTTGCCCGAGCCCTGCATCTCACGATGCAGGTAATGATTTACAAGTTGATGATTCAGAGCGATGGGATTCTCATACCAACTATTTGGTGATCCCTAGTTCTTTCAGGGCATTATTATTACCTTATAGTCTCCAGTACTTTTAGACAGTCAGTATTTTCAGTACTTCATTAGAGGCTTCATAGATTAGATTAACAGTTAGACAGAGTCACGGGTTTTACATGTTAAGCAATGTTGGCTACAAATATACTTTAGGCTTATGTTAGTGTTTTCGCACAATAATTTATGTCATTCAGACTTTAAGTATATCATCAAGTGTTAGTTTATCTTCCGCATTCATTATGTTATGATATCACATGTAGATTCAGCCAGCCAGTTGGTTCGCTCGGTCACATATAGTCAGGCACCGAGTGTCGTGTAACGTCCAGGCCAGGTTCGAGGCGTGACAAATCTTGGTATCAGAGCACTAGGTTCAAGAGTCCTAGAGATTCTATGATGCCGTGTTCAGTGGAGTTTCCTTTATATGTGGGTGACGGCCACTCATATAAATGGTTAACTATAAAGACATCAAGGATTGTCTCATTTCATTCTACTCTAGATCGTGCTATGAAGCTTAGAGAAATAGGTAACCATCTCTTCCTATTGAATTCCAGACGTATCTAATACCCAAACGTCGGGCAAGAAATAAAATCTAAGGTTCTAGAGAGGATGATTTCCCCATTTGTCGTTACTAGAAAGTACGAACGTAGTTATTTTGTTTTATGGTCATCAGTTTACCTCAGTTACCAGTTATACAATCTTTCAGTTAGTAAGTTTATGGTTATTTAGTATGCCAGTTATTAGTTATTCAGTTACCAGATCTCCAATTATCATTGTATCAAAGTTCTAGTGATTGGTGAGTATACAGTGATGCCTATGGGTGCTAAAGGAAAATGCAAGTAGTAGTGGTTATAGCGAAATCTTCGCATATTTTAGGTTTATATTAAGACCAAGAATCACCGGATGGTACAGTAAGTGATTTATCAGATGACGATATACTTTGAAGAATAAGTATGTGTATGGTAATCATATGTGTTTTACCTCAGAGAACAATTTCTTTCAATTCTTGGAAATGGAGCCAAATGTGGGATGATGATAGTTCAGATGTTAGACCCTAACATTGGTCATTATAGTTCTGGACAGAAAAGAGCCAAAGAGTAAAATACCTAGGAGTCAGAAACGTTTGTTATTACCAAAGATGTAACCTCGTACAACTCATGTACATGACTAAGAAGACATGATGTACAAAATGAGAACCAAGAGCAACCGATATTGAATTTCAGGGAAAGGTTTTAAGTTGTTTAGATTTATTCAAATCAGAACTAGAAAGTACCACATTAGTGAACTACTGTATGAAGCCGCTATTACTGTGAGATAAAAAATAAGACATTTCCCCCTTAGATTATGTGACTAAGTGTCTACTCCAGATGTTTATAGTCGAAAATGATTTTGAAGTGAATAGAAAATTTGGGGTTAGATATTCCAATTTCGTTTAAGACAGATGAACTTTTTCTAAGTGTGATCCATGTACATAGTTCAAAAAAAGGGAGATAAATATGCGACCGTAGAACAAGGTCGATGGTGAGGGAAGTTAGAAATAGCCTTATGCTTCACTTTAATTATTCAAAGCATAACATGAACACATGTCGCTAGCAGGTAGTTAGTAAAAGAATAGTTAGTATGTTTGAGTAGATACAGTGAATTAGCACTTTCAACAGAGCTAGTAGAGGTACAATTTGATTTACTTAGTAAAGTTAACAACAGAGAGTGGGTAACACTTTGAAACACCGAACGCATGTTAGAACCCGAAAAGTTTAAGTTAAACCCGAAGTACTGTGGCAAGGGGGTGGGGGGAATCAGCTAGAAATGAGAGAGCAAGCTATAGAAGAATAGCCTTTAGGAATAGCGAAATGTGGTTTCTCCAAGACTGACAGTGTGAGCAGAGTTAAATTATTAAGATTATGTATGATTGTTGTGAATACATTTAGCTTTCTGTTATGTGAATAATTTAGTTTTTCCTATCTTTGAAGTAAGTTGGAAGAGTAGTCGTCATTGACGTAGAGTGCAAAGAATTGTAGAAAATAAGGAAAGTTATTTGGATCCCAACAAAAAGAGAAGGATCCGAAAGTATAAGACCCTTAGTCTAAGAGGTGATGTGAAAACAATCAGGAAGTCCAGATGAAACTCGAATAGTAGCATTGAATATGAAAAGAAAATCAGTTTGGTAATGAGGGAAAACTATATAATTATCATTGGGATTATGTCTAGCATGTGTAAGAAATACAAAGTGAGTAGAATGATCATCGAGCTTAGTTATTAATGATAAAGTGATAACAGGAAAGCTATAAAATCATGCCTATTTATGTGTTATGATGGTAGTTCCATTGCACGGGACTCTAAAATTTAGAGTACATATCAAAGACTTAGTTCACAATAGCACTATAAGTGTTTTCAGGAAGCGCTTAAGAAGATAATCAACTGTGATAAGTATAACTCATTATTGAGGTAGATAAAAGAACTCTGATGAAAGACATTCACCAGCCTAGAGGAGTTCTACTTCGGACTCCTAAGATGACAGAGTTGTTGTCTAGAACAGGACATGTTCCCCCTTAGTAGCCGAAGAGATGAAGAAACAATTCGAGTATTCCTATGTGTTTCAGTTGAAAGATGAGATTCACAAGTATAAGACGATGGCTTTTGAATAAGGGGGAGATGATGGCACTTTGAGGTACGAAGACAACTTGTGTGTTCCAGACATAGATGGACTTAAAGAGGGAAGATCATGTCAGAAGCTCATAATTCTAGGTATTATTTCCATTCAGGTTCCCCAAATATGAATCATGACCAAGGAGATTTATTGGTTGAACAACATGAAAAAGAACATCGCAGACTTTGCGGCCAATTGGCTGAATTATCAACAAGTGAAAGTTGGGCAGCATAAAGCCTAGTGTTTTATCATAGAATATACATACTTTGAGTGGAGTTGCCACCAAAATTAGTGGTGGTACATCTAGTAGTTCAAGCGTCATGTTATAACATTCAAGTTTCCAGTACTCAGCTACTCATGTCAGTCTAATACTTAGATATTCATGCCAGCTTAGTACTCTGATATTGATGTTAGTTTAGTACTCAAATATTCGTGCTAGTTTAATACTCATATATCCATGTTAGTTCAATATTCATGTATCCATGGCAAACCAATATTCAGTCAATGCAGTAGTCATTCAGTTCACTATATTAATACTTTAGTAGTCATATATTCATTCAGTTTAGTATGCAAGTGTTTATGAAAGTTCATGTTTCCACCAGACTCGTATGAGGTTCAGAGTTAGCAGAAGTTACAATCAAGTCAATCATTCGATGACGAATGATCCCAAGGGAGAGATAATGTAATACCCCGTACATTTGGACTAGGTGTGGATGTGTTAAATGGGTATTTATTTGATATATTATACATATGAAGTCCTATAGGGATGAGTATGGGTGAAAATAGTTGTTTCAAAATCAAAATGGAAAGTGAGGTGCATAAGATTCGACAAAAATTGACTAAGTTTACAGAAGATCCGACTTCCGGCAAGATTTATTGAAATTATTTAAGAATTCGGAGAAACGCAAAATACAAAAGTTGTAGACTTTGAAATAGCATCCAACGATATATTATGCAGCCCAAACGAATCTTTGTGCAGAAAAGTTATGTCTGTTTTACAGAACAATGCGAAACCATCGCGCCCCGGACCGCGACCACGGTTATGCGGCAGTGTTCCTGCCATTTACTGCGGTTAGGCCTACAGGTGCACGGGGGCGGGCTTTGTGAGTCATTTTTAAACCCTATTACGTCCCCCACAGCCCCAAAACATAAAAACTTACTCTAGAAAGGAGAGCTCTCAAAATCCTAACTCCTTAAAGGTCCCTCCACCATCCAAGGAAAGTTTTAATGGTAATTCTAAGTTAATTTCAATTTCCCAACATCTTATTAACATGGGTAAACCCTCCATATCATTAGATATTTTATTGGGACATCGTTGTTGAGAGAAGAAACCCCAGAACTCGAATTCAAGGGGATTGAACTTCAAACAGGTAATGCTTTCACCCTCTAATTGATTCTAGCATTGGTTTAATGATTATAGACTCTAGTTCATGAGATATATGTTGATGGGTTTGATAGAAAAACATGAACGATTATAGGTTGAGGTTGTTGATTGTTGATTATTGGTAAGGGTGTTGTTTACCTTCTAGGTGATGAAGAATGATGTTGATTATAACCATTTGAGACTATAGAAGTTTTCTAGGAACAAGAAACTGTGTTATTGGGTGTAGAAACACCATTAATAATAGATATGAAGCTTTATGCCACCAAGTATTTGATAAAATGCCTAACTGACCAAAAAATAACTATTGTAACTAATTTGGAATCCTTTGACTTGTATTGATATAGATTAAAGTTGAAAGGGTTGGCGAATGTTGTATTATGTTCAAGCGCAGGAAGTTAATGTATGTGAGGCTAAATCTCTATGTTTGGGAAAGTTAATGATTCTCCTTGCACTATGTTTCTTTTACCACGTTACCAATTACCTCAGAAATATAGTTAATCCTAGTTCCTTGAATAGTTGCAGAACTTCTATTCTCTAGATTCGTAACTCGTTCATGACATTCATTCTGAATATTGTGAAATCAATGCGTAATCAATATAGACCTGGGTACTCAGCATGTCATAAATAGTTAAAGTTATAATTTTCATAATCTGTTCATGACAACATGTCTCATTTTAGGTCTATTCAGTATTGAAGTATCATGTAACTCAGTATGGTTCAGTATTTCAGCATCATATATTTCAGTATAATTCTCAGTTCTTGAATGTTGAATACCTGTATTTGGGCCTGAGGCCGCAGTTAATGCTTTATGCATCTTTGGGTCTGAGGCTGTAGTTTATGCTTTATGCATCTTTGGGCTTGAGGTTGCAGTTATGTATACGTATACTTGGGACCGAGGGCACAGTTGGTGCATATATATATATATATATATATATATATATATATATATATATATATATATTGCGCCTCATGCCACAATTTAATATTCAGATAAACGGGTTGTTCATCATTCAGAAGAGGGAGTATTCCTATCCTTACTTCCTTTCAGTTCAATTATTAGTTACCATTTCATTTATCATTTATTATATTAGTTACCAGTTATCAGTTCAGTTATCAGTTATTAGTGCTGTTATTATTTCAGTTTCAGTTTCAATAGTTATCTTTTTAGTTATCAATTATTAATTCTTAGTTATCAGCTTAGTTTCAGCTTCAGTATTTATAATTCTTTCTTTCAGTTGCTTTACATACCAGTGCAATTCAAATGTACTGACGTCCCTTTTTTCCGTAGCCTGCATCTCACGATGCAGGTAATGATTTATATGTTGATGATTCAGAGCGCTAGGATTCTCGTACAACCTATATGGTGATCCCTAGTTCTTTCGGGGCATTATCATTACCTTATAGTCCCCAGTACTTTCAGACAATCAGTGTTTTCAGTACTTCATTAGAGGCTTCATAGATTAGAGTAACAGTTAGACAGAGTCACAACTTTTTCATGTTAAGCAATGTTGGCTATTGTGATGACCCAAAAGGTCATCCCTTATTTTGTAAGTCAAAACTATGTTCTGAGGCCTTGAAAACCTCCTTTTATCTCACCTCGTTTTGCGTGCGCAGCCCCGGCGTATATCTGGGAAGCATTTATATGAAAAACTGAGAAAAATGCTAGTTTTTCCTTTAAAATTGAATTTAAGTTGACTTCGGTCAATATTTGGGGTAAAATAGACCCGGACCCGTGATTTGATGGTCCTGGAGGATCCGTAGGAAAATATGGGACTTGGGCGTATGCCCGGAAATGAATTCCGAGGTCCTAATCCCGAGAAATGAATTTTTCAAAGAAATTGTTTTACTGAAATTATAAGAGTTTTTGGAAATTTGATTATATTTGAAATTGATGGTATCGGCCCCGTATTTTGGTTCTAGAGCCCGGTACAAGTTTAATATGAAATTTGAGTTGTGCCTGTAAAATTTGGTAAGAAACAGAAGTCATTTGGCATGATTCGGACCCGTAGTTGTGAAAATTGAAACTTTGAAAGTTCTTGAGATTTTCTTTGATTTTTATGCTAAATTCGTTGATTAAGATGTCATTTTGGCGATTTGATCGCACGAGTAAGTCCGTAGGATGTTTTAAAGGTTGTGTACATATTTGGTTCGGAGCCCCGAGGTCTCGGGTGAGTTTCGGATAGGTGTCACAGTCCTCCGAGAATTTTCGGGATTCGAGCATGCGAGCCCGGGGTCGAATTTTAGTATTTTTGGAAGAATAATAGAAAATGTATAATTAGGCTTTGGAATTGGTTTATTGAGTAACTATTGATGTTAATAACTCAATTGTGTCTAGATATTATCGATTCGGAGTTGGATTCGAGAGGAAAGACTATGATTGAGGTTTGACTTGCATTTCGGAGCCGAGGTAAGTGTTTGGCCTAACCTTAGCTTGAGGGAATAGGTATAGAGTCTTATTTGCTATGTGTAATTCATGTCCAACGTATAGGTGAGGTGACGGGTTCCTATATGTTGTGGTCAAGCATGCCCGTAGGTCAAACGTGATGAATCATACCGTGTTCTTAATATTCTCTGTATTATGAGCAATTGGTGATTTAGAAGTGATACCTTGACGTTGTTTCATGACATGGGGAGTTATTGTGTTATTTGTTTAAGTTGAGGCTTTTACTGTTGAAACTGTGTTTCTGATGCGAGGTTGGTTATAGCTGAGTCCCTTGTCGGGACGATAGAATTTTATTGAGCATTTCCTTACACTTGAGATTTCTCATTGTTGATATTCACATTATATTGTTGCTTTTATATTATTTATCGCACGAGGGGACATGCCGTGCTGATTGTTTATTATTTATCACATGAGGGGACATGCCGTGTTGATCGTTTATTATTTATCGCACGAGGGGACATGCCGTGCTGATTGTTTATTATTTATCACACGAGGGACATGCCGCGTTGATCGTTTATTATTTATCGCATAAGGGGACATGCCGTGCTGATTGTTTATTATTTATCACATGAGGGGACATGCCGTGTTGATCGTTTATTATTTATCGCACGAGGGGACATGTCGTGCTGTTTGTTTATTATTTATCACACGAGGGGACATGTCGTGTTGATCGTTTATTATTTATCGCACGAGGGGACATGTCGTGTTGATCGTTTATTATTTATCGCACGAGGGGACACGTCGTGCTGATTGTTTATTATTTATCACTCGAGAGGACATGCCGTGTTGATCGTTTATTATTTATCGCACGAGGGGACATGCGGTGCTGATTTTTTATTATTTATCACACGAGGGGACATGCCGTGTTGATCATTGATTATTTATTGCACGAGGGGACATTCTGTGCCGAGTGTTACTATATATGCACGAGGGGACATTCTGTGCCGAGTGATTGCGAGATTAGGCACGAGGGGACATGTCGTGCCTTTGTTGTTCATTATCTGTGTTGAAACGTTAAATTCCTGCTTTTACCTTTTTACATTTCAGTTATTACCCTATTCTACCATGCTAGCATTTTTGTTGCCCTTTTTACCCCCAGCATGTTCTCCCCGTATCTGTTTTTACTTGCTTATTTCCGTCGATATTTTCCTGTTATTATATAGAATTGCACAGGTACATATATTGTTGTCGGTCCTAGCCTCGTCACTATTTCGCCAAGGTTAGGATTGGCACTTACTCAGTACATGGGGTCGATTGTACTGATGCTACACCTGCACTTCTTTATGTGAGGTAAGTGTCTTTCGTCTCAAAGACAAGATTAAATTTTCTTCTAAAGAAAGATTATCTGAATTACTACTAGAGATGATTGATGAATCTGAGGATGTGAATAATGAAAAGGAACAACTGTCAAAAGAATGTTTCATTTTGAAGGCTAAGTGCAAAAACCTGGATATTAGGGCTTGTGAAACTGAAAGTAAAAATATTGTGATAAACAACCAGGTTCATTTACTTGATACAACTGTCCTAGAACTTCTAAAAATCTATAATTAAAGTTAGCAACATGTAAAATGACACGGGTAAAACATAACTCATTCTAGAATAGAATACATGAAAAATGAAATATGATTTCTATAATAGGGATGAACATGTAAGACTTCTAAAGGAGGACCTGAACAAGGTCAAGCATCATCTAGACAGAACTTGTAAATGGAACAGGTCCTATGGTGCACTTTCATGGCTACAATAACATCATAGTAGCAAGAGAAGAGGACTTGGGTGTAATGACCCGACTGGTCGTTTTGCGTATTAAGACCCCGTTCCCCTAAATGAGACTTATCATAGCGACCTCGTGTGATTTATGAATTTCGGGGACGGGTTGTTGGGGATTTGGAAGTGTTTAGAGTGCTATAGGAACACTTGGTTCTTTAAGGTTGGCCTTTTTGGCCAAGTTTGCCTTTGGCAACATTTTGAGCAAACGACCTCAGAATTGAGTTCTACCGCTTCAGTAGCTTCGTATGATGATTTCGGACTTGGGCGTATGTTTAAAATGGGGTTATGATGACCCGGAAGCGTTTCAGCAGCCAATATTGAAATAAGAATTTCCGTAAGTTTGAAATTTGGTTTGGAACGTGTTTTTGAGTTATCGAGGTCCGAATGGAATTCCAAGGCCAGGAATAGTTCCGTTATGTCATTTATGACTTGCCTGCAAAATTTGGTGTCCTTCCGAGTAGTATAGGTCAGTTCGGCGCATTGTTTACGAATTCAAAGAACTTAAAGTTCTTAAGTTTGATTCTGGGGGGGGGGGCTGTTGAGGGNTTTGGGTGTTCCAAAGGCTCGAGCAAGTACGTAGGATGATTTGGGACTTGTTGGAACGTTCGGTTTGAAGTTCCGAGGGCTCGGGTGAGTTCCGGGTGATTCTGTTGCAGGTCAGAGGGGTCAATTCTCTGAACCCACCACCGCGGTCTGCGGTGCTTTTTTCACTGGCCGCGGTGAGGGGTGCTTCGCAGCCGCGGTCATGTTTTCACGGTCCGCGTTGAAGGGGCTGGGTCACTGGTTCGACTTCGGAGGCTTATATCTTTTTATCTACAAGGAATTTTGAGGTGATTCAGAAACGACAGTTCTAGCCCTTCGTGTCTAGTTTCTAGAGAAAGTTATGGCCAAAATACTAAAGCATGTCACTGCAGTCATATTTCTTGAGTTTCTTAAGCTTTTCTTGATTTTTGCTAGTGCGGCCGCGGTTCTTTTTTCGCGGACCGCGGTGGGGGGCCTTGAGAGGAGTATAAATAAGTGGGATTTTAAGTTATTTTTTATTTTTCAAGACCCCAAAGGCATAAGAGGCAATTTTCCAAACACCTGTTCGTCTCCAAAACGTTGGTAAGTGATTTCTAACTCATTTTCTTCACTCCTTAACTTCTTTTTACAAGATTTCATCCTAGAAACTAGGGGTTTCATGGTCGAATATTGTGTAAAACCTGAGAATATTGAAATTTGGGGATTTAGACCTCAAATCAAGGTCGGATTCCAAAACTAATTATATATCCGGGCTCGGGGGCGAATGGGTAATCGGGTTTTGGTCCGAATTTCGGATTTGGACCGAGCGGTCCCGGGTTCTATTTTTGACTTTTGGGAAAAGACGTTAGAAAACTCACTTCCATGCATTAGAATTGATTCAATTAGAATTTATTGACATAATTAAGTAACTTGTGGCTAGTTGTGAGTCCTCGGGTGTGGAGTTCGGAGTTTCGGGCGCATTCTTGGTTCGGAAGGTAGATTCGACACGAGGTGAGTCTCCTTTCTAACCTTGTAAAAGGTAATTATCCCCATAGGTGTTATATATGCTGTGTGTAATTGTTTCGGGGGCTACGTGCGTACAAAGTGACGAGAGTTCGTACGTAGCGACTATTATGCTATGTCGGGTAGCTTTAGGGCTCACAAGTATGTCTCTACGTGCTTTGTATTTATCTTTGGTTGTATTTTGAGTTGCAGATTACTTTTGAAATAGTATGAAAATGTGGACAGCTGCAATTGAATTCCCAATCGATCAATCCTTGTTGCACGTATAGCCCTACTGAGCTTATTGATAAATTCGATATAGATATGTATATGTATTAGAGTCAGCACTCGAGTCGCAGGTATGATTCATGATCGAGGGGAGCTTTATGATAAATTGGTATAAGAGTCAGCACTCGAGTCGAAGGTATGATTCGCGATCGAGGGGAGCTTTATAGTAATTCAGTATAAATATGTCAGCACCCGAGTCGCAAGTATGATTCGCGAGCGGGGGAAGCTTTATAGTAATTCAGTATAAATATGTCAGCACCCGAGTCGCAAGTATGATTCGCGAGCGGGGGAAGCTTTATAGTAATTCAGTATAAATATGTCAGTACCCGAGTCGCAAGTATGATTCGCGAGCGGGGGAAGCTATACGTTCAATCATTTATTTCCTTACGACACCTGCCGGTTGTCTTACCCTTGTGTGCACTTGGCTATTTGGTACTGTTTTCATTGATATTGACTTCACTGATATTTGGGGGAAAAAGGAAAGTGTACATTGTTGTTATTCTCAGTAGTTACCTGGATTTCTGTACTTGATGTGTCTGCTGCTTACTGCCTCACATGTCTACTGCATTTCGTTATATCCTGTCTTATATTATTACTGTTGGACCTTAGTGAGTGTCAAGTCGACCTCTCGTCACTACTTCTTCAATATTAGACGGGATACTCACTGGGTACATATTTACTTATGTACCCATGCTGCACTTCTGTACTTAACTGTACAGGTTCTGAGGCAAGTGCATCTGGTTATCAGACCGGGGCTAGATATTGACTGTGGCGGGCCTGAATACACGGTGAGCTTCTTCTTCTAGCGATCCCCAACAGCACCATGAAATTTCATTTACTTTTGTTTCCCATCTATTTATTCAAACAGTGGGATTGTATATTCTATCTTTTGGTTATCCTGTTAGTATGCCCGTGACACTCGTGACACTAGTTCCTGGCACACACGTAGTGGTTATTTTGTTTTTGAGATTTTGGACTGTACATATATATATGCTCGTATATCAGATCACACTTCTTCATGGCTATTTTATCTACACTGGGTTATTATCTTTCGATATCATGTTTTAACCTATTAAATTCAGTAATTTGGTGAACTATTTAATCAATAAAAAGGAACACTTAGTAAAATTTATGTTGGCTTGCCTAACCCCGTTGTTGGGCGCCATCACGACCTAAGTTAGGATTTTGGGTCGTGACATTGGGTTTGGGAACTCTACACCTAAGTGGGGTCCCAAAAGCAAGTACCTCACACTCCTTGAGAATAAAATTCGCACACATTGTGGTAACAATTGTCACTATAAGAGTGATTGCAGTGCAAAAGAAAAGGCGGATCAAAAGAACAAAAACACAATTCTAGGGAATGAAGGCTACCATGTTGGGCTAAAAAGAATTTGATTTATCTTTTTTCCTATAGAAAGGGACCCAAATTAGTTTGGGTTCCTAATGCTAACCCCTAATTTCCTTTTGCACGTCCAAGTGAAGGGGAGCAGGCAAATATGGTACATGGATAGTAGCTTCTCAAAGCACATGACATGAAGCAAGAACCAG
The DNA here is from genome assembly GCA_005239495.1 of Nicotiana undulata. Lineage (NCBI taxonomy): Eukaryota > Viridiplantae > Streptophyta > Magnoliopsida > Solanales > Solanaceae > Nicotiana > Nicotiana undulata. The sequence continues at coordinate 11,937 of ML279595.1, forward strand.
TTACTTTCACTTGAGGACCTTAAATGAGGTAATGTCTCCTTTCGAAATGGAAGTAAAGCTTAGATCATTGGGGTTGAAAAGGTAGGTAAGTCTGATTCTCACTCTATTGAGAATGTCTGTTAGTTAGATAGACTGAACTACAGTCTAATAAGTGTATCACAATTTGGTGATAGAAGTAACATGGTAGCCTTCACCTCTACAAAATGCTTTGCGATAAATCTTACCACTGACAAGATAGTTTTGCAGGGAAAAGGAGTGAATGACATATATGTGGTAGATCTATCCACACTTTCAGATAATAAACTCACTTGCCTAAGTGTGTTTGACAATGATCTCCTTTTTTTGCACAAGAAACTTGGACATGAAAGTCTAATCTAACTCAACAAACAAGTCTCCCCGGGCATGGTGATAGTGCTGCCTAACATCAAGTTCAAGTAAGATAAAGTTTGGATGGCTTGTGCAAGGGGGAAGCATGTAAGATCATCTTTTAAAATAAAAAAATGGGAAGTACTATCAGGACGATGGAACTGGTCCATATGGATCTCTGTGGACCAATGAGAACAATGAGCAGAGATGGTAAAAGATATGTTATGGTTCTTGATGATGATTACTATAGGTTTACTTGGACACTTGTTTTAACATCTAAAGATAAAACAATTAACATGTTCACTTTATTTGTTAGAAAACTCTGAAACAACTAGGAAATCAACTTGCATCAATTAGGTTTGATCATGGTACTGATTTTGAGAATGCTAAATTTTTTGAATTTTGTGATGAGTGTGGTATAGATCATAATTTTTTTGCTCCTACAACTCCCAAACAAAATGGAGTAGTTGAAAGAAATAATAGGACATTGGAGGAAATGCCTATTACTATGTTACTTGCTAGTAAATTGCCTTATAGCTTCTGGGCAGAAGTTGTAAACAAAACATGCTACATCATAAATAGGTACATGACTAGACCTCTTGTTGAGAAGACTCCATATGAGTTACTTAAAGGGAGAAAGTCAAATATATCACACCTTAAGGCATTTGGATGCAAGTTCTTTGTCCACAATATTGGAAAAAACTCCCTAGGTAAGTTTTATCCTAGAAGTGATGAGGGAGTATTCTTGGGATATTCTTCACATAGTAAAAGATTATAAGATTTATACCAAAAGAACAATGTGTGTAGAAGAAAGTTTACATGTTGTTTTTGATGAAACTAACATTCTTTCCGAAAGGCAGGAACCAGATGATGAAGAAATTGGGCTGGTAAGAAACTTAACTAAAGTAATAGTCTAGCCTAAAACTACACCAGATGAAGGAACAAGTCCTTCCAACCAGGGCAAGTTGATAGGGGGAACTGAACAGAGAGGAATTGATCCTCAAATCTCGAGGGAACCAGTTCATGAATATGTTCCTCGACCACAAAACATTGAAGGAACATCAAGAGAAATCTAGTTGGTTGTGAAACCTTACAAGTATCAAAGTTCTCATCCATTTGGAACATAATCACTCATCCAACCTCTGGATTCAAAACCAGATCTTCATTGAAGAACACCTCTGCTTTTGATGCCTTTTTGTCTCATACTGAACCTAAAAGCATTTGGCTTATGCAGGATGCAAACTAGGTGAATGCAATGCAGGATTAAATAAATCAATATGAGAGAAGTCACGTTTGGCATCCAAGTCCGTAGGACAGAACAATGGTTGGCTCTAAATGGGACTTCAGAAACAAACTTGATGAAGATGGAACAGTTACAACGAACGAGGCAAGATTGGTAGTTCCAAGGATATAAGAAGGGCATAAACTATGATGAGACTTTTTCTCCTGGTGGAATATTGGAAGCAATCAAACTCCTTATAGACTTTGCTGCTTACATGGAATTCACTCTCCATCAGATGGATGTCAAAAGTGCCTTCCTCAATGTCTATCTAAAGTAAGAAGTATTTTTCAAGCAACCTCCTAGCTTTGAGATTAATGAAATGTCTTGATTATGTGGACAAGATTGACAAGGAACTTTATGGGATCAAGTAAGCTTCAAGAGCATGGTATGAAAGATTGTCTAAAATCTTGCTTAAGCATTGCTACAAGAGAGGTAAAATTTATAATACTTTGTTCTTGAAAGAAAAAGGTAAAGATCTCTTGGTAGTTCTGATAAATGTTGATGATATAATCTTTGGAGCATCTACAGATAGGTTAAGTAAAGAATTTCCTTAGTTAATAGGGAGTGGATTTGAAATGAGTACGATGGGTGAGCTTAATTTCTTTTAAGACTTACAAATTAAAAAAAAATCAAATGGAACTATGATCTATCAAGAAGCGTATGTCAAAGTGTTTCTTGAAAGGTTTTAAATGGAAGAATCAAAAGAAATTGACACACTTATAGCAACAACCAAAAAATTAGACTTGGATGAACCTGGTTCATCTGTTGATCATATGTATAGGGGAATGATTGGCTCTTTGTTATATATGACTGCTAATAAACCTGAATTTATTTTCAGTGTATGCCTTTGTGCTAGATTCTAGGAAAATCAAAAGGAGTCTCAGTTGACGGCCGTCAAGAAGATCTTGAGATACCTAAAAGGCACCACTGATCTTTGCATATGGTATCCAAAAGGTAGTAATTTCAACTTCATGGGAAATGTTGATGCTGATTATGTAGGTTTTCTTGTGGATAGAAAGAGAACTTCAGGTATGACACACTTTCTTGGCTCATGTCTTATGTCTTGGGCCACCAAAAAAGCAAAATTATGTGGCCTTGTCTACTGCTGAAGCTGAGTATGTGGTTGCAGTCACATGTTGTGCTCAATTGTTGTGGATCAAATAATAATTATTGTACTTCGCACTTGATGTAGGTTGCATCCCTGTCTTTTGTGACAATGCTAGGGAAATTAGTATTACCAAGAACCTTGTTCATCACAAAAGAACTAAACACATAGATGTTAGGCATCACTTATTGAGGGAACACAATGAGAAGGGTATGATCACCATGGAATTTTGTGATACCGACAAGCAAATCTGAAACACGTCATATTAAGTCCGTTTTACACCAAACTTTACAGATAACTCATATAATATATATTAAACTTGCTTCGGGCTCCGAAACCATAATACGAGCTGGTAACACAGATTTCAAATCAAATTCCATTTTCAAAAGTCTTTATTATTTTCAGAAAACAATTTTCTTTAAAAATTCATTTATCGGACTTGGGACCTTGGGATTCGATTTCGGGCATACGCCCAAGTCCCATATTTTCTTACGGACCCTCCGGGACCGTCAAATCATGGGTCCGGGTCTGTTTACCAAAAATGTTGACAAAAGTCAACTGTTATCAAATTTTCACATAAAGGCTTCCCGGCTACGCGTTCGGGCTGCGCACGCACATCGAGGGGAGATTAACGGAGGCTTTCGGGGCCTCAGAACACAGATTTAGCTAAATTTATACACGATGACCTTTTGGGCCATCACAATCTCCACCTCTAAAACAAACGTTCATCCTCGAACGAACATAGAAGGGTACCTAAGTCTGGGAAAAAGTGGAGATAACGGCTCCACATATTAGACTCGGACTCCCAAGTAGCTGCCTCAGCAGGTTGACCTCTCCATTGAAGACGAACCGAAGGATAACTGTTCCATCTCAACTGACGAACCTTCCTAGCTAATATGGCTACTGGCTCTTCCTCATAAGTCAGATCCTTGTCCAACTGGACACCGCTGAAGTCAAAAACATGGGATGGATCCGCAATATACCTCTTGAGCATAGATACATGAAACGCTGGATGCACGACTGATAAATGCGGTGGCAAGGCATTTCTATAGGTGTCACGACCCAAACTGGAGGATCATGACTAGCACCCGGGCCATACTTGCCGAGCACCAATGTACATTTTATCTAACCTTCTTATTATCTTTATGGGATAACGATATCAATATAAATGGAAGATACGGATCATGAACATACATCACAAGGGATGACAAGATTGCTAAGAAACTACAATAAATGTACGATCTACAACGCTGCTATGAAAGACTATACAACAAAAATTATCCAACAAGGCATACCAAACTATACATGAGTTGATACCTGTCTATGAGCCTCTAAAGGAGCATAAGTAATGCAACATTGCCGGAACAGGGCCCCGACATACCCATAATATCTATAAAAAAAATGCATACCAAGACCACGGCAAGTCCGGAGAAGGGATCTCGCCTATGACCGCTGAATTGGAAAGCCTATTATGGTGGGGGAGTTGTGTCTACCTGTCTATCAATACCTGCAACACGACATGCAGCGTCCACAAATTAAAGGAAGTTAGTACGGATAAAGTACTGAGTATGTAAGGCTGGTCAATATAAATATGAACAATAATGTAAAGAGAGGTAGAGAAGATACAACCTGTAACATCTGAGTGCTTCTAAGAGACAGTAACATGAAATTCATGATACATATNTTCAAAGAGGACTTGGTAAACCCAACTGATCAGTGGTTTCATAATAGGTTCCATACCCGGACGACTATAGCGCGACTCGGTAGAGTAAAATAGATACATATATATAATGCATGCAAGACTCATTGGAATCATGTTCTGAACATTTCGGAGTGACGTAAGGTCGATATTCTCCGTACACATCATTAGGGCTAACTCTTCATCGAGAATCTTATAAGAATCAGGAAGTACCAACAACATTGAGAATAAGAATAAGAGAAGCAACCTCAACATCAATTGTTCCATAAGAAGGGAAACAATGTAAGTACTGCTAGCTTCTAAGAGTAGAGTATCTTTGGAAGCTCGTTCATTGCATTATGTACAATCGGAGTCGTGCAAAAGAAGGAAAGGGATAGCCTCACATACCTTTGCAATCTTCTCTCCCATCATCAACCAAGCTCAATATGATCTTCTTACGTTTACAATGAGAACCCGACTTTGTCGTCATCATAAGCATTGTAACTCTCATATTTCAAAACCAATATTCTACCAGAAAACGGACAGCACCTCCC
>ML279596.1:2719-48163 GCA_005239495.1 Nicotiana undulata
TCTGTAGCTGGTAGCGCCGATCGTCGATAGTGGTGCCCTCTCCTCCTCCTTTCAGCAGTCCTGGTGAGCCCCATCTCCTTCCGGGGCCGTGTGTAGATATATGTTGTTCTCTTTTGTACATGTTATTCTATTTTGAGGTATAGCCGGGGCCTTGTCGCCGGCAAGACTATGTTCATCTTCCGTACTTTTAGAGGCTTAGTAGACACTTATGTGGGTCGTGTTTGTTTTGGGTAATCGTTGGGTTAACACGTAACTGTAATCCCATCTCTTAAATATGGTAATCAGTGTATATATATATATATATATATATATACACTGATTACCATATTTAAGAGATGGGATTACAGTTACGTGTTAACCCAACGATTACCCAAAACAAACACGACCCACATAAGTGTCTACTAAGCCTCTAAAAGTACGGAAGATGAACATAGTCTTGCCGGCGACAAGGCCCCGGCTATACCTCAAAATAGAATAACATGTACAAAAGAGAACAACATATATCTACACACGGCCCCGGAAGGAGATGGGGCTCACCAGGACTGCTGAAAGGAGGAGGAGAGGGCACCACTATCGACGATCGGCGCTACCAGCTACAGAACCACCTACATCCATAAGAATTTGTAGCGCCCCTGGCAAAAGTGACGTTAGTACCATTGAATAGTACTAGTATGTATTAACAAACTCTACTCTAGATAGAATAAACATCGAACATGTAGTAATACAATTAGAGACACCAAATAACAATTCATAGAAATAGGGGAAACACAAACAAGAGTCACCATGTTTTCTTATCCCGTTTTGCCATCTTTTGGATAGTAGTTCTTTAAAGACAAGTGCCGAAATTTTCATGTATTACCACCGTGTCGTTCTCACACAGTGTCCGATCTCAGCCCGACCGGCTAAGCCATCCCAAGTGAGATATTACAACATCATAGTTTCACAATCACCACCGTGACGTTGTCATACGGAGTCCGGTCTCGACCTGACCGGCTAAGCCGTCTCACTTGAATCAGTGAGACATTACCAATATCATAATTTCGATGCGATTACCACCATGTGTACAACATGGAGTCCGATCTCGTCCCGATCGTCTAAGCTATCATCATTATGGGACATACCACATCAATTTAATCCTTTAGTTCACATCTCTTCTCATCATTTATTATACAACTCTTGGCACTTGGGCATATTTAACCCTTTTTATGTTACATTCCTCTCTTCAACCATATCATAACTCATCTTTCACATTGACTAAAACCATCACATAAGAGGAGTCGTACACATAGCAAAAGAAAGAACATGGTGATCACAATTCATACTTTCAAATAACATTATGGCATGGCAGTAACATAGAATAACATGAAAACAAGAAGTTCTCCACTTAACACATAGAACCCATTTACTCTTTAGAGAATCAAACAAAGGAATTCATACCGTATATTTTAGCACCAACGATTTTATTCTGTGAAGATTAGAGTTAGCCATACATACCTCGATTTGGGGTTTTTCCTTAATTTCTACCACAATCCACCAGACCCTTTTTTAGAACCTTCAATCTAATTCACAATGTAGCACAATTGAACCCATAATTAGGAATAATGATCATGGCTTGAGCTTACTTGAGCATTGTATCAAACATTAGGTGCTCATCAAGATTGTATGGTCCCATTTTTAGTGAAAGATTACTCTAAACTATTTCCCTATACTAGATTAGGGTTACTTGATTACATGCAAGTACAGTTTCCATCCCCATTCCCATGAACTAACCTACCCATGTCACAACCCGAAATCCCACCTTCAGGCCGTGATGGCGCCTAACGTTGCACCCGCTAGGCAAGCCAACGTGCTAACCGAATTGATTTATTAACAAGTGAAAATAATAACCACTAACTAGATAATTGTGATAAAAATGTGGAAGCGTAACAAAAATCTAAATAACAATAGCCACTAACGAAGAAAACCCTTTAAGTACAAGGCCCAGAAATGGAGTCACAATCTCACGAACCAGTCTAAGATTTAGCTAAAGACAACAGTTTGAAATAAAATGATATATCTGTCTGGAAAATACATAAATGACAGAATGAAAGATAGACAGTGATGCCGAGATCCACGAACGCCTGCGGAAACTACCTCGGTGTCGTCTGGAATGGACGGAAGGATACTCCCTCTAACAATGTCCACCGGGTCCCACTGTAAAATCTGCACAACATAAAGAAGTGTAGGTGTAGCATCCGTACAACCAACCCCATGTACTGAGTAAGTGCCGAGCCTAACCCCGGCCGAAGTAGTGGCAAGGCTATACACGACAACGATAACATACCTGTACAGTTCTACCAAAATATAGCAGGGAAGTAACAGATATTTAACAGATAAGCAGGTAGTACGGGAACAAGTAAGGGGGCAACAAGTATGAAGCAAAATGAGATATCGAATACAATAAATAACTAGATAAATGAATGGCACGACATCACCCTTCGTGCTTTTACTCTCGTCCTCACGATGCAACAAGTAAATATATGAAACGATTGCAATAATAAATAAATAAATGAGATGAATGGCACGACATCACCCTTCGTGCTTTACTCTCGTCCTCACGGTGCAATAATGAATAAATAAATGGTATGAATGAATGACACGACATCACCCTTCGTGCTTTACTCTCTTCCTCACCCAAGTAATATCAACAATAAATAACAACTTGGCAAGGAAATCAATTACCGAACTTTCAATTCATAACCACCGACATGGGGAATAACAACTAAAATCAACACATTTGCCCGGCAAGGGTCTCAGCTATAACCAATTCCTTACGAGTACATAACTTAATGATTTTGGGTCCTCCTCTAGGATATCACAACACAATTCTTAATCAAGTAGTCTCCACAGCTAAACTATTTTCCAAATGAACTACTTCATAACACAATAATCGTTGAGGTAATAACAAATAATTAAGCAAAACGGACTTACGGGCGTACTTGACACACAATGCATAGGTACTCGTCACCTCACCTATGCATTGGACATGATAAGACACATAACACATAGGGAACAATACCTATTCCCTCACCAAAGTTAGGCAAGACACTTACCTCGTGCCCAAAAATGCAAGTCAACCCCCTAACACTGCCTTTCCTCTTGAATCCGACTCCGAAACGATAATATCTAGACATAATTGATTCAATAACATCAATAATGACTTAATAATACAATCCCATATCCTAAATATACAATTCCTAGCATTCTTCCTAAAATACCAAAATTCGACCCCGGGCCCGCTTGGTCCAAACACGAGGCTCGAACCAAAACCCGATTACCCATACCCCCACGAGTTCAAATATATAATTTTTTCTGAAATCCAAACCCAAATTGAGGTTGAATTACCCAAAATCCCATAAACCCTAAGTCTACCCAAAACCCCTAATTTCTACTTTTAATTTCATGATTTTAGGCCTAGATTCTATTGATTAGTTGATGAAAGTGAGAGAAAATGGTGTTAAGAACACTTACCTATGGAGCTATGGAGGAAAAACCCTTCAAAAATCGCCTAGGTGGGTTGGGGAAGAAGAAGAGTTGTGTATTATAATGAAAATCCCGAAATATTTCTGTTTTGGACCTTTAAAAACGACTGGGCAAAAAATGCTCTCCGCGTTCGCGGGCCCCAGGCCGCGTTCACGAAGGTTTGAGATTACTGGCCTATGCGTTCGTAGTTGTGGGGCCGCGTTCGCATAGGTATAAGACCCCCAGCCCCCGAGGTCATTTAACCCAGTGCGTTCGCGATTGAAGTAATGCATTCGCATAGGGTCCCCTGCCCAAAGCTATGCGTTCGCACTGCACACTATGCATTCGCACTGACTACGCTAGCCCCCACCCCGCGGTCGCACCTCAATGGGTGCGTTCGCACAGGACACTTAACCCAGATCCCCCAGACCCCACTTTTACCCTATGCGTTCGCACCCTCTTGAGTGCGTTCACATAGGGTTAATACATCTGGACACCAGAAAATGAAGAAAAACCAGAATTTTCTAACTTTATACACCCCGTTAGCTACCCGAAACTCACCCGAGCCCTCGGGTCTCAAAACCAAAAACACTCACGACTCCCAAATCATCCTACAGACTTATTTAAGCATTTAAATCACCAAAATATCATCAAAATCAATGAATTAAACCTCAAAACTCATAGAATTTCCTTAAAACTTCATAAGGTTCAATTATTCTGATTTTGATCCGAAACACGTCATTTCAAGTCCGTTTTACACCAACTTTCATAGATAGATCACATAACATATATTAAACCTGTACCGGGCTCCGAAACCATAATACGAACCCGATAACATAGGTTTCACATCGAAGTTCATTTTCAAAAGTCTTTATTATTTTCAGAAAACAATTTTCTTTAAAAATTCATTACTCGGACTTAGGACCTCGGAATTCGATTCCGAGCATACGCCCAAGTCCCATATTTTCCTACGGACCCTCTGGAACTGTCAAATCACGGGTCCGGGTCCGTTTACCAAAAATGTTGACCAAAGTCAATTGTATTCAATTAATTACTACAAATTCAACTTATTATCAAATTTTCACATAAAGGCTTCCCGGCTATGCGCTCGGACTGCACACACACATCGAGGTGAGATTAATGGAGGGACCTTTTGAGTCATCACAACCCATGGTCCCTTTTAACTAAAATCTGGAAATTAAGGTTGGTGGGGTAGAAGCTTACCTCTTAGAGGGAAGAAATTGGTGTCCCTCTTGATTAACTCCAAGCTTGAGTGGTGATGGAGGATCAATTGGAGGGAGTTGGGACCTTCTCTCTCTAGAACCCATTATCTTCTCACTCTAAATTATCAGAAAAAATGGCTAAAAGATGGGGGATGGGTGTTATATAAGTTTGGGGGCCGGGTTTTAAAAATTTGAAAATGGGTGCCCGACGCAGGTTTGCGGTCTGAAATCGATCGCATTTCAGCTATGCGGTCCCCAAACCTGCCGCATAACTGGTCTCAATTGGGCGGAAAAGAAAGAGGAAACTGCCCAGGTATGCGACAACTATGCGGTCCGCATACCCATTATGCGATCGCATAGTGCACGGCCCCCTCCGCAACAACTCAAACAAAAATATGCGACGAACTATGCGGCCCGCAAACATGAAATGTGATCGCATTTTTGGGCCACACAGTTGCCCTCAAAATGGGCAGCAAGTTGCCCAGCTATGCGGCCATTACACGGTCCGCATACCTGATATGCGACCGCATAGTGGACCGCAAATCTACATCTTTTCACGAGAATTTTCCTCTAAGTCCACAGGGTACTTTTCAATCCTAAAGGTCCGAACCGCGGTCTTTTTGGATATAAAGACATAGGGATCTAATCGGGCGTCATTTTGGTTAAGGATTTTACGGGTCTTTACACCAATCTTGCATCAATCCTCACGAATCAAGAAACCCAATCACAAGATCTTCATCTAAGAGGTAAGGATTTCATACCCTAGTCCTTAATTTCGAGTTTGGGGGGGGGGTAAATATGGGTTATTAGGAGTATGATTCTTGGGTGTAAGAGTATTATGAATACATGTAAGTACAAATAGGGTTTGTTGGAAGATTGTTGAGTTCAAATGAGTAAAGATTGGGTTGAAAATGGTAGAAATCTTCAAAGACTTTAATTGAAGATTTAAAAGGCAATCCGATGTTGGAATTCGATAATTTTTGTATGGTTGAACTCGTATCGGAACGGGTGTTCGGATTTCGTGAGTTTATCGGGATTCAAAACGTGGGTCCCGTTGTCGATTTTAAAATAAATTTCGGATTTTAATCAGGAATATTAGTAATTTCATATGGAATTAATTCCTACGATTCCTTTTGAGTATATTGAATGTTTGTGATTAGATTAGAAGCTTTCAGACACGAGTTCGCGAGGCGAAGGTTTATTAGAATCTTGAATTTGGTTGCAAAACGAGGTAAGTATCTTGCCTAACTTTGTGTGGGGGAACTAACCCTTACGATTTGAGTTTTTTATGTTGATTGTAGTCTGTGTACGCGAGGTGAAGAGTGCGTGCTCAGACTTATTTGTGGAAAGTTGGCCTTTTAGGGTTCTTAGGTCCTTATATTCACCATGTATGAAGTTGTTCTTGATACATTTGAATTCCTATTTGCTAGTTTCGCCTCTACATGCTTTGATTAGAGATAATTGCTTTAGGATTCACCCTTACTGTCTACTTGACCCTGATTTGACGTAACTGAAGATTTTACATGTTCTATCGTCATGCCATATTTCCAAAACTGTTTATCTTTAACTGAAGTTGTTATTATCTCTTCCCATAATCGTTTAGTCTTAATTGGAGTTATGATCATCTTTTGTTGCTTACGCTTACTTGAATTGTTGAATATCCCTCGAATTTGCTCGACCTCAAAAGAAGTTTAGATAACCTATGTCTTAGTTGACTTGCCTTTATTTGGAACTACTTGACTCGTGTTGGATTCTTATTGTTGACTTGAATATTGTGGAATTGTTGCTACATTTTGTTTTGTTTTACTCATTAAGCTGTTTCTCCTTGCACCTAGCATTTCTTTTCTGTGGCTATTCCATGTGAGTGAGTTCTACCGTTGTTGTGTTTAAGTTCTTGTATTGATTTGCTCGTCGTACTTTGCATTTCTGTCATTGTTGCTTTAGTACTTGTTGTGATAACATACGAGGTTTCTGTTTTGTTATAGTTGTTATCTCTGTTGGTTGCATTGCATATTTAAATTGGGGACTACAGACGTATTCTGGGAGATCCCCTCTGTACTGCATATTTAAATTGGGGACTACAGACGTATTTTGGGAGATCGCCTCCCTGTACTGCATATTTACTTTGGGGACTACGGACGTATTCTGGGAGATCCCCCCTGTACTGCATATTTACTTTGGGGACTACGGGCGTATTCTGGGAGATCCCCCCTACACTGCATATTTACTTTGAGGACTACGGACGTATTCTGGGAGATTCCCCCTGCACTGCATATTTACTTTGGGGACTACAGACGTATTTTGGGAGATCCCCCTGTACTGCATATTTGTTTTGGGACTACAGACGTATTCTGGGAGATCCCCCTGTACTACATGACTAATTCTGAACTAGGGGACGAAATCTCGGTAGATTTATCTTGAGGAAACTATGTTTGAAGACATTTATTGGAGAAGTATATTTGAAGAGCATTTATCTCTGAAGGAATTACGTTTGAAGATTATCTTTCTGCAAAGTATATATTCGGAGGAAGTATATTTCAAAGGGATTTTCTATTTGAAATGCTTATATTTTAAAGTTTTCAATATAAACTTCCGAGTAAAGGTTACACTCGAAGATTTGACCATTTTATTGGGGTTGTTGGCTAAGGCCTGACGTGAAAACTATTGCAGTGCTGAGTTACTACTTATTCTTATCGTATTGTGATTTCCAGTTTTTTTGGCTTGTGCTCCTGTCCGTCCTTCTGTGTATTATTATGATGTTCCGTTGTTATTTGTTGTATTTCCTTCCGCATTGTAGTTGTTATGTTTTTAACTATACTGTATAGTCATCAAATAGATGTCATGTTCTGTCGTCCCTATATTTATGCCTGTTTAATTTATTGGACCAATGGGCGTCTTGACTAGTCCTCATCACTACTTCACCGAGGTTAGTCTTGATACTTACTGGGCACCGCTGTGGTGTGCTCATACTACTCGTTTGCACATTTTTGTGCAGATTCCAGGTTTCGCATAACCGGCCGATTGATTGTTAGTAGCGTGGTTGCTGTTGTGGAGATTCAACGAAATACTGCTTCAACGTTTGCGGTTTTCGGAGTCACCATCTTATTTTTTACTGTTCGCAGTGCTGTACTTATTTCCGAACAGTGGTATTTTAGGAGTTATATTGTAAAATTCTGTAAAGCTTATGACTTGTACTTACCGGGTTTTGGGAAGATGTGTAATGTGTAGAGATTATTCCAAAGAGAGTACTTAGATGATGTCACGACCCAAATTTTCCTCTGTTGGGTATCATGATGGCAACTAGTCTTAAGGGCTAGGTAAGCCTAACATTTAGAACAATAACAATAATAAAAGAACTTTATCAGTCTCGATAAGGAAATCTTGACAGAATTTACAAAGTTTCCCAAAACCGGTAATACAAGTCATAAGCTCTACAAATCTATTCTAAAATCTCTAATTACCACTGTTCGGAATGAATACAATAGGGTATGAATAATAAATACAAAAAGAAGGTGACTCCGAAGCCTGCGAACGCATCAACAGGTTACCTTGAGTCTCCCCGTCAATGGTCCATGCAACTACTAACAATCAATACCTGGGTCTGTGCAAACAAAAATGCACAAAAGTGTAGTATGAGCACACCACGACGGTGCCCAGTAGGTATCAAGACTAACCTCGGCAGAGTAGTGACGAGGACTAGTCAAGACACCCACTGGTCTAATAAATTAAACAATCATACGTATAGGAATGACATGACATGACACCTGTCTAACGACTACACCATATATTTATCAACATAACAAGTACAAAGCGGAAAGAAGGTACAACAAATAACACAGAACATCGTAATATTACACAGAAGAAGGGATGGAAGTGCGAATCAAAAGCGGAAACCACAACACAGTAAAAACAATAGTAACTCAGCATTTCAATAACTTCTCCCTCAATCCTTAGTCAACAACTCCTACAGCATAATCAATTCTTCGAGTAAAACCTTTAAATCGTAAGTTCATATTGAAAGCTTTTAAAATATAATCATTTCATTTTTGAGGAAAGTCCCCTTCGAAATACACTTCCTCCAACGGTATATGAGTATACTGTACAGAACGAAAACCTCAAACACCAATTCCTTTCAATACAAGCCTTTCAAATGTGCCTTGCTAGTAAATGTTTTCTAAACATAGCTTCTTTCAAATAAATGTTTTGCAAACATACTAATTGGAAAAATAATAACCTTGCAAACATAGATTTCCTTCAAAGTAAATGCCTTTAAACTTTACTTTTCAATAATAGTCTTTTAGACGTAGTTTTCAATAGATCAAGTGCACGACATCACCCTTCGTGCTTTTACTCTCGTCCTCCCCATAGAAATTGATCAATATGGCACGCAAATTAAGAAGATTAAACAAGTAACACACATGGATAGGACAACAACAATGAGATAAAGATCTAGTACAGGACAATAACAACAAGTCACACCAATTATGTAAGTACAACAATCACAGCTCAAAGTACGGGCACACATATACACTAGGAAACAAATATCACATCATGATGCATGTACCTCATCCTCACCTGCACGGAAACACCCTTCGTGCCATGAACTCACTCACAATATTACGCACGGCATCACCCTTCGTGCTTTTACTCTCAATAATATGGCACGGCATCACCCTTCGTGCTTTTAATTTCAATAACATGGCACGGCATCACCCTTCGCGCTTTACACTCTTTCCTCACATGGTAATGAATATAAACAATGGCACGACATCACCCTTCATGCTTTACACTCTTTCCTCATGATAATGCATATAAACAATGGCACGACATCACCCTTCGTGCTTTACACTCTTTCCTCACATGATAATGCATATAAACAATGGCACGGCATCACCCTTCGTGCTTTACACTCTTTCCTCACATGATAATGCATATAAACAATGGCACGGCATCACCCTTCGTGCTTTACACTCTTTCCTCACATGATAATGCATATAAACAATGACACGACAACACCCTTCGTGCTTTACACTCTTTCCTCACCCAAACAAATGGAATCAACAACATACACAACAAGAGAAACCATACTATCCCGGCAAGGGAGTCATCAATAAAACAATATCATAACAACATGAACAATAATAGAAACCATACCGTTCCGGCAAGGGAATCAACAATGAAACAACATCATCCCGGCAAGGGAAACAACTATAACCAATCTCGCCTAAATAATTATCTTCACGAAATAAAAACTCAGCTTGAACAAAAGCCCAGTAATAGGCAACATCAAGGAAATATCAACAACATAGATGTTTATCAATTAGACCTAAGTAGCACTTGAGGGAAAAATCATATAAACCACAATGTAAGACTCACGTGCATGTTTGACATCAACGAATGGATGTTCCAACTACGACTAAACAACTATATTGCTAGACAATACTAATTACAGTCAATTATGAAGAAAATATAACATGTTGATAGGAGAGGTAAATTATTCAGTTAAGTCAATTTAAGATCAAATAGCCAACAAAGGAATCTAAGAGCAAGTAATTCTAATCTAAGCAGGAAAGGATGAAATTAGCGATCAAGAATTCAAATGTAACAATTACAATTCAACACAGGTAATATAAGAACATACGAATCCTAAAAGGCCAACCTATTTGCAAATAAGTTCGAGTACGCACTCGTCACCTCGCATACACAGGCTACAATCAACAAAGAAGACTCAATCCTAAGGGGTAGTTCCCCCACACAAGGTTAGGCAAGATACTTACCTCGACAGCGACAACCCGGTACTCTAAAATGAACTTCTCAGGTGAAAAGACCTCCGGACGACTCAAAATCAACTAAAACAACTTCAAAATACACATAAAACGTATAAGGATCTATTCTGAATAATAAAGTTTTAATCTTTACAAATTTATAAAAATCGACCCAAAAGTCGACCCCCGGGCCCGCACCTCGGAACCCGACAAATTTTACAAAATCTGATTACCCATTCTGATACGAGTTCAACCATATAAATTTTATCAAATTCCGATATCATTTGGTCCCTCAAATCATGATTCTTCATTTTAGAATTTTTCTTTCAAAACCCACATTCTTCCTCAACTAAAAACACAAATTAAATGGTAAAAAGAGGAACTAATTCATGAAATATAATTAATTCTAGTGGAAGAACACTTACCCATTCGATTTGTGAGAAAAACCCTCAAAGAATCGCCAAAAACCGAGTTCTAGAAGTCAAAATATGTTAAAAATGGCTTAACCCTCGTTTTTGAAAACTTATATTCTGCCCAGGCTTCATCGAGTTGTACCTTGCGCTGTGCAGGTTGTACATCCTATTATAATTTTCCCCTGCTGTACACCTTCTATTAAAACGCCCATAACTCCTTTTAGAAATATCCAAATGACAAACTGTTTGAATATTTAGAAACTAGACTCGACGATATTTCATTTGATAGGTTGTACACCATATAACTCTTTATATATTCCGAGATATGAGCTTCTAAAGTCGGCTCCATGCATCAGAAAATTCTGTCGAAACAGCTCCACCAGCCATCTTCAGTCGATCATAACTTTCTGATAAAGTGTCCAAATCATGCATGGTTTTACTTTATGGAAAATAGAATGCAAGAGCTACAACTTTTATCTTTTTCAAATTTTCATATTCCTTATAGATTTCAATATATAATCTTCCAAATTCAGCTCCGCGATTGCACTAGTTGCTGTCAAAACAGCTTTTCTGCAGAAAAATTCAGCAACTCTTTGGTCCGAAATTCATTCCGTTAACCTTCCGAAATCCACCCGAGGCCCTCGGGACCTTAACCAATTATACTAACATGTCCCAAAACATGATACGAAATCGCTCGAGGCCTTAAATCACATCAGACAACGTCGAAATCATGAATCGCACTACAATTCAAGCTTTATGAACTTTGAAATTTCAAACTTCTACATCCGATGCCGAAACCTATCAAATCACGTCCGATTGACCCCAAATTTTGCACACAAGTCATATTCGACATTACGGACCTGCTCCAACTTTCGGAATTGGAAACCGACCCCGATATCAAAAAGTCAAACTCTCAGCCAAACTTCTCAAAAACCTTCAAATTTCTATCTTTAGCCAAATGGCTTCAAAATGACCTACGGACGTTCGAATTCAGTTCCGATCGCGCTCCCAACCCCAGAATCACCATACGGAGCTATTCCCAGGCCCGGAATACCAAACGGATATCAATATCACTGAAATGCACTTCAACCCAGACTTATAAAATTTCTTCTAAAATGCTAACTTCCACAATATACGCTGAAACGCTCCCGGGTTATCCAAATCCCGATCCGAACATACGCTCCAGTCCAAAATTATCATACGAAAATGTTGACATTAACCAAAACTCATTCCGAGCCGTTTACACAAAAGTCAAACCTCCGGTCAACTTCCATCACTTAAGCTTCCAAAACTGAAATGTTTCTTCCAATTCGACTTCGGATTATCCGGTAACTGAATCTAACCACGCACGCAGTTCAATATACCAAATGTGAAGTTTCTTATGACCTTATACCACCGAACGAAGCTTAAATTCTCAAAACGACCGATCGGGTCGTTACAGATGATTCTTATATTATAATTGATGCTGTTAATAATAGGCTTACCTAGTCCTTAAGACTAGGTGCTGTCACGATATCGAACAGAGGGAAAATTGGGTTGTGACATTTCCTTAGTCATAATAACCCGACAATACACCGATGACCAGAAACCGCACAAGCAGACAACCACGTGATCCAACCATAGACGGTGGGGCTCCCCCACTTAGCTTGAAGCTACAACTTCATAACCCTGGAACCCACCAAGATTCCTCCTTCCCAATTAACATTATCTCGCACAATCAACTCGCCAAGTTTCTCGAAATCTTCCTGCTAGATATTCCATGAACATTCTGAATCACTAGCCACATTCACATATTCTACCTTTTACCAGATAGTTAGTAGAATTCTTCGTAGAAGCTTCATCAACACCACACAACCGCTAACCTGCTCACATGAGATAACCCACATATGGAAATTCCATGTCGACAACTTCCAACGACGCTGCACTGGTTGCAATTACTACAAAATCAATAAACCCTCCTGAGCCCGTGCTCGTTCACCAGCTGTACAAGTCCGTTCACTCCCCATTGACATCAACTAAAAGGATGACAATACATTCCAATCCGAAGTCATGTTGCATTCCCCTTCATATCAAGAAAACTCCTTTGTGTCGTATCCAATCTTCCTCAGTATAGTAGCCAACATTCCACATTAAGTCCGTAGACCTAGTCACTGTCCACCATGAATCCCAAATCACTCAAAACTTTTCTCAAGTCATGTGGCTATCCTACCACAGAATCCATACGCTACTCTGTCACTCCACTTCTATTCAACCATCTTTTTTAAGTAACTGCTCGACCTCTGCTTTTCATACTCTACCTGTTAGTAATTCAACCACCGTGAGATACTCCCGCCTTGTCCTTCCTCATTCTTCGCTGCCCAAATGTTGCCTCAAATTAAATCTATACCTGTAGCACCAGAACCAGTGAATTGCTATCAACTCTAAACCTTCTAGAAGATCATCTTTCTCGAGCCATCAACATTAGAAACACCGATTCGATTCTGAACCGCTGCACACCGCTATCTTTGACGACAGCTTCCCCAGCATCCTTTCACAGTACCCTGTCCCAAAGGCGAATTGAAGAAGACCCTAACACCGGCAAACTTAATACATTCAAACAAGACAACGATACCACATTACAAATAAAAATTCTTCCACGCTAAAAAATACTAAGTCTCGTTACTCCGTCAACCCAAACCTGAACATTCATAGCCCGATTGCCTTTCCTTTACTGGAAATAACCGTTTAACCTCTAAATCACGTGCTGAGAAATCCTCCTTTCAAGTCATTCACTGCATTGACACATAAAAAAAAACACTCCACCATTACACCAACACTGTGCGATAACAGTATTTGAACATCATAGCAATCTGCACGTAGCCTCGATACCATCAAAAATACAACTACTGAGCTGAAATGACAGAACGTCCTTTCGCAAGAACACGATAATAACTTGCTCGATGCGCAAGGAGAAACATCCTGCTCCATGTCTATACTACCACTGCAACTCCTCGATGCCCAATTGACACAAGTGATCAACACCGTACAAGAATGAATAGGAAGGAAATAAAGGCGTAAGCCACGAAGGAATCTGATCGCACGATAAAGAATCAAGAAGGGAAGTGCTCCTAACAACCCTGTAGCCCCTCAAAGATAAGTACAGACGTCTCCGTACCGATCCACAAGACTCTACTAGACTTTATCATGACTCGTGAGACCCAAGTGAACCTAATGCTCTGATACCAAGCTGTCATGACCCAAAATCCACTAGAGGTCGTGATGGCGCCTAACACTGCCGTCAGGCAAGCCAACCGTGAATGATAAACTTAATTACTCATTTTAATATTTAAAATCATTATTTTCATTAATTAAAGAGTACGAAATAGAATTTACACTAACTATAGTAACGGTCAATCCCGTAAGAACACCCAAAACTCGGTGTCACAAGTGCATGAGCATCAACTAGGAAATATGATAAAATACAACATTTGTATGGAATACAAATTAGACGGAGAATGTAAATAACCCTGATGGAGACTCTGTGTGCTGCATACTCGCAACATGAGAAACACCTCACCTAAGTCCCCGCAATATTCACGCCTCTGCGCCCACATGGCCACTAGACATATATGCATCTGCACAAATTATGCAGCAAGTGTAGCATGAGTACGTAAAACAACGTGCACCCAATAAGTATCTAGTCTAATCTCGAAGAAGTAGTGACGAGGGGTCGACTTCGACATTTACTATGGGCTAACAATAAAATTATGAATTTTTAATTAAGCATGTATTATATAAATACAACTGAAAACCCAATAACAAGAAATAAATAAATAAATAATTCTTTCACTGATAGTAAATCCTAAATTAATTTCTATCGTATAACAAATTAATCTCTCAAGCCAATGAAGCAATATCAATTATAATTGGACCCTAAGAATTATTACGCACGAATTATGTCGAGGTCGTACGGCCCGATCCAACATACAAATATATAAATTGTGCACTGCCGAGGGTCGAACGCCACGAACCATAGATGCATCTATCTGCTACCGAGACATTCGGCCCGCTCCACAAGAAGAGAAAATACATTAAAACAACAGATTCAAGATTATTAAGGGGCTAATATTCAAAGAAATACCAATACTCATTAACGGTCATTGACCCATCCAAAACTAAAGTAAACAAAGTTTAACCTTTTACAGTTCCTTTATCAAGTTCCAATATGATTTAAGCAATTAAATTATTAAGTAGGGTGCAAACATCACAAGTATAGCATGATTTGGGTCCTAGAATACTCGGACATAAGCATAATTAGTAGCTACGTACAGACTCTCGTCACCTCGTGCGTGTGTAGCCCCCACAAATAGAAGCACATATTAAATCAATTCACCCATGGGGTTAATTTCCTCTTACAAGTTTAGAAAAGAGACTTACCTCGTCTTAATGCCCACTTTGCGGTCACAATTTCTCTCTAAAGCCCCAACTTGGTGCTGTTCAATACAAAACTAGTCAAACAACATGCAAATTAATTAAAAATATACTCTAATGCTTGAAATTTAACAATTTATAAAAATTCCCAACTCTGCTCGAAAAGTTGGCAGTGGGGCCCATATCTCGGAACCTGATGAAACTCACAAAATCCGACAACCCATTCAATTACGAGTTCAACCATACTAATTTCATTCAAATCCGCCTCCAAATCGATATTCAAAACTCGAAAATTCGTTTTGTGGAATTATAGAAATTTCTTCCGATTTCTTCTTGAAAAATCAATAATCTAACGCCGAAATGAAGATTAATCCTTGAAATATAATCACAAGTGAGTCAAGAATTCTTACCCCAAGTTTTTGGTGAAATTCCTCTCCAAAATTACTAAATTCCGAGGTTCTCAACTAAAAATACGAAATAATGGCTCAAAGGTCCGAAATAGAGGACTTATAACACTTCCCCAGCTTCTTTCTTCGCGTTCGCGATCCTCCCATCGCGTTCTTGATGAATAAAATTCTCAAAAGCCATTTCCAAACTCTTCTCAGACAACCTCTAGTATAATGTTCATAACTTTGTACAAAACTCCAAATGATAAATGGTTTAACATTCTGAACACTAGACACCAAGATCTACAACTTTAATGTTTTGGATCATCACAAAATTCCTTATAGATTACGAGATATAAGATTTCAAAGTCAGACGAGGGACAGCAAGAAATCCTTCTTCGTGAACGTGAGAATCTCTTCGTGAATGCAGAAAACAAAGTCCCGACAACAAAATCCTTCTTCGCGAACGCGAAGAACAACACCGAACATCGGAAGACCATCATCTAAAGTACCCCAAAATGATCCGATAACACCCGAAACATACCTGAAAAACACCCGAGGCCCCCGGTACCCCAACCAAATATACAAACAAGTCCTAAAATATCATACGAACTTAGTCGAGGCCTCAAATACGCTAAAAACACGAATTGCGCCCCAATCTAAGCCTAATAAAACTAAAAAAAATTCTAAATTATACATTCGATGCCGAGACCTACCAAATCAAGTCTGGTTGACCTCATTTTGCGCACAAGTCATAAATGACATAACAAACCAATTCCAATTTCCAAAATTGGATTTCAACCTCGATATCAAAAAGTCAACTCCCGATCAAACATCCAAACCTTCCATTTCCAACTTTCGCCATTTCAAGCCAAAATCAACTATAGACTTCCAAATAAATATCCGGATACACTCATAAGTTCAAAATTACAATATAGAACTAATCCCATGCTTGGGATCCCAAACAGACACCAAAACAAACAAACGAACAAAATATTTCTTCCCCAATTTTGACTAGGAAAAATTCATGAGTTATTATAACAAAATCCTAAACTAATTCTTTATTTAAAGCAATAAAGTGTCGGAAATGGTGTTCCCTGAAGAGATTATGATTTCTTTTTGGGATGGTGTTCCCTTATTATTAATATGATGTCTCAACAAAGGATTGGTGTACCTTATGTTAGGAAAATGTGACGAGGGAATGTTGTACCCTGTATTAAAAATAATATCAGGTTTAAGCTCAATCAACTAGGGAGTGGCATACCATATGTTAGAAAACACACCTAGGGATTGGTGTACCCTATATTGAAAAGGATATCAGGGAGTAGTGTACCCTGCATTTAAGATCAACTAGTAATGATATTAAGGAGTGTTGTACCCTGCATTTAAGATCAATCGGTAATGTTATCAGGGAGTGATGTACCCTGCATTTAAGCATAATCAACTAGGGAGTGGTGTACCCTATATTGGAAAACACAACTAGGATCCTTTTCAAGCTTAAATTTGTTCATTTGGAATCTGGAATTGGTGTACCCTATATTGAAAGGATATTAAGGAGTGGTGTACTCTGCACTTAAGATTAAATTAACTAGGGAGTGGTACCCTACGTTGGAGAATACAACTAGGGATTGGTGTACCCCATACTGGTAAGGAGACTAGGGAGTGGTGTACCCTATGTCTAAAGTATCATATTTTAGGGAATGGTGTACCCTACGTTGGAAAACACAGCTAGGGATTGTTGTACCCTATACTGGTAAGGAGATTAGGGAGTGGTGTACCTTATGTCTAAAATATCATCAACTAGGGAATGGTGTACCCTATGTTGAAAAACGTAGCTAGGGATTAGTGTACCCTATACTGGTAAGGAGACTAGAGAGTGGTGTACCTTATGTCTAAAAATGATATCAAGGAGTGGTGTACCCCGCATTTAAGACCAATCAATAATGATATCAGGAAGTGGTGTACCCTACTTTTAAGATCAATTAGTAATGATATCAGGGGGTGATGTATCTTACTTTTAAGATCAATTAGTAATGATATCAGGGAGTGATGTATCTTACTTTTAAGATCAATCAACTAGTGAGTGGTGTACCCTATGTTGGAAAACACCGCTGGCAATTGATGTACCGTATATTGGTAAGGATAATAAGGAGGGGTGTGCCCAATGTCTAAAAACTCTATCGGGGAATGGTGTACCCTATGTTGGAAAACACGGCTAGGGATTGGTGTACCCTACATTTAAGATCAGTTGGTAATGATATCAATTAGTGGTGTACCCTGCATTTAAGATCAATTGGGAAAGATATCAGGGAGTGATGTATCCTGTGTTTAAGATCAATTGGTAATGATATCAGGGAGTGGTGTACCCTGCGTTTAAGCTCAAATCAACTAGGGAGTGGTGTACCCTATGTTGGAAAACAAAAATAGGGATTGGCGTACCCTATACTTGTAAAAGACTAGGGAATGGTACACCTTATGTCTAAAATATCATCAACTAGGGAGTGGTGTACCCTATATTGGAAAACAATACTAGGGAATGGTGTACCCTATACTAGTAAGGAGACTAGGGGATGGTGTACCCTATGTCTAAAATATCATCAACTAGGGAGTGGAGTACCCTATGTTGGAAAATACAGTTAGGGATTGGCTTACCCTATACTGGTAAGGAGACTAGGGAGTGGTGTACCCTATGTCTAGATGATATTAGGGAGTTGTGTACCCTGCACTTAAGCTCAATCAATAATGATATCAGGGAGTGGTGTACCCTATTGTTTACCTTCAAAATGGTATTAACAATTACATTTGATTTGTGGTTCTAAAAATATGTGACTTATTCTAACACTAGTTAATAATCAAGAAATAATAAGTGTAAGTAAGAAGAAAGTGATAGCCAAACCAATGTTGTCACAGAACTGGGGGCCTCGAGTTTAGTAACCTTGGGGATCTCGAGGCTAGCCTTTAGTAGTAAATGAAGAACAATAAAGGTGAGAAATAATGTTGAGCACGTTAAACAAGAAAAGCTGAGGAGAATGTTCTATTGCAGTGAATGATATATATGTCTTTAAAAATGATTGGGGTCCCCTTTAGATAGGAGGGGAAAACCCTAACACGATACGTTTCTAATTATGACAAAGAATACTATTGGTACAACTGTATAACGACCTAGTATGGATTTGTACCATCCCTTGCAGACCTTATCAGTCCTAACCACGTGTCCTTGGAAAATTCCCGCCTTTCCATGATGGTCATCGAACTACCTCGAGGTAGGTCATGACGGGTCCTCGATGTGCCCTCTTGAAGTATGCATTTTGAGGTCGAACTTCAGACTCTACTTCGAGACTTTCGAGCTCGGGCTCAGAATTCCATAGAGACCTCGATACTGGGATCCCCGATATCGACCGTATACAGATAGTCCTCGCGTTTCTTAGAATGAAATGATAAGAAACGATTTGAATTCTCGACCCTTCGAAACCCTATGTTATGACATGATTCCTATTATGTAAGCGTTGAAGTGACCGAAGTGCCCCGTTGATTCTCTTCCCCAAAAGCCATAATTGCTCATCAGAGCCGGTGTCCATCAACATCAATGAACAGTTGCCGTTTTTCTCTTATATATACTTGCTTCCCCTCTTCATTAAGAACTTTACCATTTTGCAGCAACCATTTTCCTCTACAAACTTCCCTTTCACCACCAGTTCTTCCGCCGTATTAATTCAAAGTTGCGTCAGTGTTTTCATCTCTTCCTTCTTTTTATAAATATATTATGGCTAAAACATCCAAATCCGCTCCTCATAAAGAAAGAACCTCCAAATCCATTCCTCAGAAGGAAGGAACCTCCACTTCTACTTCTCGTCCGGCCGGTGGCAAACCGCAGGCGCTCAATAGATCATTCCGAACAGTTTTCCTTGAAGAAGGACTTTACAATAGAGAAGCCCCTCGATATCCCTGGTCATCAAGAAAATGCCTCGAGGTAAATAAGATCGATCGAGGAGAGACACCTCGAAGATATGAGGAGAGAGTGCAGATGGGGGGAAGAGGTCGTTCTGCAAATACCCTCTCGTGAAGAGGATATTACGACCTATGTAGAGGGATTTCTGACCGTGTATACATATCCCTTTACATTAGGTCCCCTCGACCCACTCGTGCTCGAGTTCTGCCAAAGTTACCAAGTTACCCTTGCCCATATCCATCCGTCCTTCTGGCGGATCGTGCTAATAATGAGGTTTTTTGTTGAAAAGTCCGGGATCGAATTCACTCTCAGTCACCTTGTTCGATTGTATCGACCTCAGCATTTTCAAGGTCTAATCAAGATCCAATGTCGGTCCACCAAATCCTTCTTTGCTAGTAATGATGAGAGAAAAGATCGAGGCTGGATGAGCCGGTTCATCAGAGTGAGGACCAACGACGTCATTCCCTCAGAGTTCTTGCCATTCCCCGAGAAATGGAACTTCACACGTGAGTAAAATGTGATGCTTTATCTTCCTTTCATTAATTTTCTATACTTCGAGTGACTGTTCCCTTTATTTTTTCTTAGCGGTCCCGTGGATGCCTGATGCGGTCCTCGACCTCGAGGACTGGGTTCGCAAACTGGCAGCTACTTCGGCATACGACAAACGCAAGTGGCTGGACTTGTCGAATGGAAAGTGGGAGGCGAAGCACCATGGTACATGTTATAATACTTCTTCTTCAGTAAATAATACCTTTCTTCGCATGACCTAACTTCTCTGTTGTAGGTATTGGCGAGTTCTTCGAGATAAGGCCGCCCCTGCCCAGGGAGGAAGAAGAACCCTTAGCTTCAAAGCTGAAGAAAGACAATAAGAGAAAAAGATCCTCGAAGAGCGAGGATGCTCAAAGCAAAACAGAGACTGCTCGGAGGCGTAAGAAAAATATGGTCATCAACGAGGACTTGGACTTTATCCGCTGGTCCGTGGGCGGATAATGACGAGCTAGAGGGTTCGACGTTGGTGACTCGGATAAAAAAACCTTCCTAGGCTGTTAAGCCTGCCAGAACCGAGGCCCCGAGCCTCGAAGGAGGAATTCCAAAAGAAAGAAAGGACGAAGGCCCTTCGTCACCTGACTTGGCAACTGCTTCTCAGACTTCGGGAAATACTCCGAAGGGAGTGGGCTTCGACACACCTCTACCCAATCCGAGCGCCTAGGGTATTTCCCTGAGGCTATGACAATATGTTATTCACCGTCATTTCCATCTTTCTCCAAAAATACCATAAGGGACGCTCGAGACTTGAAGACGCCCGATTTAGGCGGAGTCCCGAGTGAAAACGACCCCTTCCGGGGTTACTTTACTGGGGTCAATGAGGACGAACCAACAGATGCAAACTCAATCTTCGAGGAGGCTCAACGGCTTATCTCAATTGTAAGTTTTTAATAGCTCTGCCACTTTTCTAACTTCATACTTTCTCATTTTATCTAATCGAACTTTC
Source organism: Nicotiana undulata (assembly GCA_005239495.1). NCBI lineage: Eukaryota > Viridiplantae > Streptophyta > Magnoliopsida > Solanales > Solanaceae > Nicotiana > Nicotiana undulata. The sequence goes on from ML279596.1 coordinate 23,859, forward strand.
CTCTGTGTAGGACTTCGACAAGTTTAAGACTGAGCTATGTCACTGTGAGGCCGAATTGCGTAGGTCCTAGAATGAGGAGAATTCTCGTAGGCTTCTATGTGACAAGAAAGAAAAAGAGTTGAGGCATCTTCGATCCGAGTTGGCCAGAGCTTATGAGTACGAAGACAAGCTTGAGAAGAAGGTAACCTCTGTTTTGAAAGAATATGGGCTATCTCTCCCGTCTTCGGAGGATAACACTTTAATGACTCAGTTGTAGAAGAAGGTGGAGATGATAGAACGTCTTCGCGGTGAGGTCGCCCAAGTCAACTTCGAGTGCAACGAATGGAAGACACAAATGGACATCCTTGCTGCGGCCAAAAAAGATGCATTGGCTAAAGTATCCGCCCTCGAGATTCAACTTCGTAATGCTCGAGAGAGAAATTCAGTTCGGGCGGGCAGGATAGCTGAGCTCGAGGATGGTCTCACGAAGGCGAAGGCCAAAGTTGAGGAAGCCCTATCTGAAGCCAAAGATATAATGCAGATCCCGAAGGGAAACCCTCGAGAAAATCCATGCTAAGGGCTTCGATATCTCTGTGGAGATAGAGTAGGCCAAGGCATACGAGACTGATGCCAAGTTCCTCCTTTCTTCCGACGACGAAACTGATGCTGAAGATGATGAAGAAGAAGTTGACAAAGAGGCTGGTCCCGAGGGGATTGATGACGACAAAGTCCCCGAGGGGGAAAGACAAAATCCCCGGTGATAAAATAGGTCTTCTTTGATTTTTGTAAAGGGCTCCCTATGGGAGTATTGTAAATGTACTTTTGTACCATTATCTTAATATAAAGAAATCTTATGTCCAGTCTTTGTGTTGCGTTAATTCCTGTTTTTTCTTTGCCTTCAAAATTTGATGTTGTTGACGATCATACGATGTATTGGACTTAGAATATAAAACCCTTAGGTTTTTGTGCTCGATGAACGATCGATAATAGGTGACCACTTAGGGTTCGATCTTCGAGCTAAGCTTTAGCTCGGGACTTTCGAGTCTAAACTAGGTAAGGTCTCGGGCACATCGTGTTTCGACCTTTAAGTTCTTTAAGTATCTGCCCTTAGGCTTTAAATCATCGGCCCTTAGGCTCTTTCTAGGTTGGCCCTTAGACTCATAATGTTCAACTTGGGTCTTACATAACTTACATGAACACCGTGGAATTCAATTCTAAGAAGGGGTTTAGCCAACATAGCTCAATTGATCTTCCTTAAACTCTAAAATATTCTGGACTTCTTAGCAACTTCAATCTATTTTAGAAATATAACAAGTTGAACCAAAACTAGGAAGATGATCATGATTCTAACTCATTTGAGCATTTTATCAAACACTAGGTGTGCATTAAGTTTTTAAGGTACTTTTATGAAAGATTCCATCATCCCACAACCCATTATTTACCATTTTTAGCTCACAACCTTCCTACACTCTTTGATAAAACATGCACGCAAGATAAACAACTCCCATACCAAAGAATTGTCTTGCTAATTACCCATTTTTAATTAATTTTTTCGACATTAAGGACTATGATGTAGAATATTACCTCTAGGATGAAGACTTAGTGAGTTTTCCTTGTTAATCTTCAAAGATTTGAGAAAGAATTGATGGAAAATTGGTTGAAGATCACTCCCCCACTCTAAGCACTCTCTCACTCTCACAATATCAAACTTTTGCTAAAAAGTGGTCTGTTGCATCTATTTTATCGAAGTAGGGTCAGGTTATTAAAATGCAAAAATAAAGCCCCAGAACAGGATCAGTGGTAGCATATACGACCGCATAATGCTTCTGCAGTCCGCGAAATTGGCCGCAAAAAATGCTCTCCGGGCTTGGGCTGGTCTGCCCCACTCTACGACCGTTATGCGGCCCGCAAACCTATCATGCGGTCGCATAATGCGCCACAGAACCTCCCTCCACAAAATTTCAAGGTTGGATTATGCGATCAGAGTGCGACATGCGAAATGGTTTTGCGGTCGAATAATTGGCCGCGAAAATGACATAAAAATGGCCAAAATGACTGACTCACTCTACGGCCATTCTGGGATCCGCAGAGTGATTATACGACCACATAATGGGCCGCAGAATTGCCCAATTCTGTCAAGCATTTTCCTTAAACTTTCCGGCGCACTGTTCAACCCAAAAAGAATTTCTACTATCATTAATACCTATGCCTACCCCGGCACCATGAAACCCCGATTTTTAGGAAATGTTTTTACAGGGCCTTATATCTGGGGTGACATAGGTTACTTTCGAAAGCCATAGGAACCTTTCCTTTTGATCTGGTGAAAAATAATGGAAATCCAGATTACCAACAAAACCAACAACCTAAACAGAACCTGGCTAATATGCACACACAATAACCTTGTTAGTTTGAGACATTTAACAGATAGGAAATCGCATGTTAGGATGCAATGCATCTAAACAATTAAACGCTTCTACCATGTGTTGAACGATTGCATGTTTCATCTTGGCTTTCTCCACTCTATACCTCCTTTATTTTTCTTCATTCTCTCTTTGGTTTTAATATACTCTTCTGGTCTTACCACTCTCTTCACTCTTGATTTTTCTCCTCTTGTTTTGTCACTCTTTGTTTATTTTTCATTATTTTTTGTCTCCTTATTTTTTCTTTATTTTTTATCGCTCTTTTGTTTATTTTTTGTTCAGTTTATTTATGGCTTTGATCGCATCGGATATTGACTGTCTACATATCATGACACCGCATGAATCAGATCATTACGTAGTTCAAGGATACCAAGAACAAAGTACATACATTAACTCTTTTTATTTTTCTTTTATATATATATATATATATATAACACAAATTCATATCGTAAAATCTCCTAATCAAGGAAAATATTTTTGGGTTTTGAATTTATGTTTTCCTTTCTAATTTTTGGGTTTTCAAAAGAAAGACTTCTAAAGAAGAAAGAAATTTTTTATTTTGGTAATTTTTGATTTGTTCTATGGAAATTTTTGAAAAGACGACTCTTAAAGAAGAAAGAAAATATATTTGGATTTCGACTTATTCTTTGGAAATTTTTTAAAAGAACAAACTTCTGAAAAGAAAATATATTTGGATCATGATATTTTTGCCTTTGAATTTTTGAAAAAACGACTTCTAAATAAGAAAGAAAATATTTTTGATTTCTCACTTTCTTATGAATTTTCGAAAGAAAATTTCTGAAGAAGAACGAAAATATTTTTGGAATTTCGTTTTTTCCCTTTTTGCCATTTTTTTTGCTTTTTTGAAATTTCTGGATTTGATGTCTCAAAGAAAGAATTAAATTAAAATATTTTTGGATTTTTGAAAATTGGGGCCAGACCTGAAGAAGGTTGCCTACGTATCTCACATCCGGTGAGAATCAGACATGCGCTGTTCGGTAAGGTTTTTCAGAAATGGGATGACACTTTTGAAAAAAATCAGGCTTATTTTGTAACAATCTTTTTGGTGTAAAATCTTGACAGAGTTTTGGATTTTCCAACTATCGAAATTTTAAAAAGTCGGGTAATTTTTTTCTCTCCTTTTTTCTTCCTTCAGGTTTTTCTTGATTTTTTCGCTATTTTTAGAAGCCTATCAACATGCACAAGACAAATCAAACAAAATGCACAAGTAGCATATAGATGCATCATGATGGTCTTATAATTTTTGGGTACACCTATCCTGGAAGGATCCAACCCCTGTGTTGAGTCCCCAAAGTAAAATGCATGTGATACAAATAAACGTTCCTATTAGGGATCCGACATGAGGCTATGACATTCTAGGTTTAAATCCTAGGGGAGAGTTTTAGACCCGAGTTACCCAAGCAGAAAGCTCAAGCCTAGGTGGGAGAAATGTACCGAGAGCACGAAAGTCTACCCGACCTAGTTACTGAACCAACCCCGTTTTAATTGGTACGACCTTTAACAAAAAAAGTGGGCCACGCGCGCGTGTGCACCATTAATTTCGAAGACTCAGAAGGGAGGCATAAGAAGACAATTTATACAGTTCTAATAATATCAAAGCAGAAAAAGAGTGACATTTAACACATTAGGCCCACAAACACAATAATAATATCCAATCAGTAAAGCCAAGTACATATCACATTACAAGCTTGAATTCTGAACCCTGAACCAAAAGTTCTGGGTTCTTAATCCCCAGGAGAGTCGCCAGAACTGTCACACCTCATTTTTCGAGGAGAGGAGTTTTTTCACTTTAAGTGATATTATTAAAATGTGATTATTTTATTTTATTTTTTATAAGATTCGCCACTCGGAATTATTTAATTATGGTAATCCGAGTCACCATTTATTTTAAAATCCCAATTCCAGGAAAGATTGACTTTGTTACAGTATGAGAAACATAGAAGATCGGGTAAGAATATCTGTTAACCTGGGAGAAGGTCGGAAGAACTCCCAGATTCTGTGATTTTATCACGATCGCTTTACAATCCTAACTTGGCTTGACTATCGAATTACGCGTTTAAACCTATGCGTATTTTTTACGCTTACCACTTTTAATAACTTTAATTATTACATTATGAATTATCTTTGAAACAAATCATGTGTTAAAGAATCCATCTTATTTAGTGTGCCAAAATTATGTCACGCGTATGTGTACACAATTAATACACATAAATATTTTTAAGATTATTTGGTCAAAATCGCGCGAACGCGTGCCTTGATTTATTTTTAGGAATCACAATTATATTATGCGAACGTATACATAATTGTGATGATAGACTAAAGGCGCTCCCGGAGCATTCTAGGCATATTCATGAGTTAATCAATTATCTAAAGTTGAGATTATGTGTGAAGGTTCTACAATTATGGAGTGTATTGTGACTGACATGTATATTAGATAACTTGGTCTTAATGGAAAGAATTAAAGTCATGTTATTATTTTCGAAGTTATCTGAATCGAATAGTCTGCTCAAATTATTGAGGAGGTTCATGTGAAGACTAGTAATGCCTTTAGCGAATTTGATCAGCATGTTTCTTATTAACTAATTGATATCAACATGAATTAATAAAGCGAAATTTTCGTTCCTATACCATATAGGAAACTATATTACCAAATATGTTCATAGTTTGCATATTACCCGCCATGCTAATAGTATTTCTACAAAATATAGACAATTCATTAAATAAGGAATCATTGTAGTTGTAGGCTTCCTTATTTAGGCGCGCTAATATTGGGGAAGTAAATATTCTTCCAGATATTTTACAACGCAAATCACGCATTAATAATGATCGACAGTTTCGAATCAAAATTTAGCGACTCTGTTTTAGCGAAACACTGTTTTTCAACATTTTTTCTTATTCCACATATCAAAAAACAACTTAATCTTCTACAATTCTTCTGCAACAAACGCAATCATGTCCAAAATCCCAATTATGCTATAATTTAATGGGAATTGGGATAACTATGGGAGATTTAGAGAATTTCAGGTCGATGACATTGTAGTCTATTGATTTCTACAATAGCAGAGCAATTAATGATTGATACATCCGAAAAAATTATAGAAATCAAATACATTTTCAACGAGCATTGCCCTCCAATGGAAATTAGGAACGATATGGGTGTTCGTGTATACATGGAGACGAAAAAGGAAAACAAAAACTTAGGATCATATCCGCTATGTATAACTGTTCGCGATTTCAATATGGAATTGAGTATCACCAATGATGTAACGACCCGACCGGTCGTTTTGCGTTATCGGACCCCGTTCCCCTAAATGGAACTTCCCATAGCGGCTTATTGTGATTTATGACTTGCGGGGATGGGTGGTTCGGGATTCGGAAGTGTTTAGAGTGGTATAGGAACACTTAGTTCCTTAAGGTTGGCTTTTTTGGCCGAGTTTGACTTCGGTCAACATTTTTAGTAAACGACCTCGGAATCAAGTTTCAATGTTTCTGGTAGCTTTATATGATGATTTCAGACTTGGGCGTATGTTCGGAATGAGTTTTGGATGACCCGGGAGCGTTTCGGCACCCAATATCGAAATAAGAGTTTCCTTAAGTTTGAAATTTGGTTTGGAATGTGTTTTTGTGTTATCGAGGTCCGAATGGAATTCCGAGATCGGGAATATTTCCGTTATGTCATTTATGACTTGCTCGCAAAATTTGGTGTCATTCCGAGTAATATAGGTCGGTTCGGCGCATTGATACCGAATTCAAGAACTTGAAGTTCTTAAGTTTGATCTTTAGGGGTTTTGAGTTTTAGTGTTGTTTTGAGTGTTCCGAAGGCTCGAGCGAGTCCGTATTATGATTTGGGACTTGTTGGTATATTTGGACGGGGGCTCGGGTGGGCCCAGGTGCCTCTCGGGCACCAAATGAGCCCAAAAACCAGCTGAAACAGTTGCTGGTGCACCTGATCTGGTGTGACCGCAGGTGCGGTTGCCTAGTCGCAGGTGCGTGACCGCTCCTGCGGTCCCAGCCTCGCAGGTGTAATCCCAAGGTGGGATGCCCATTCCTCGCAGGTGCGGGCCCTTTCCCGCAGGTGCGGACTCCTGACCGCAGGTGCGAGGCCAGGCCCCTTGTCCCATTTCCGCAGGTGCGAGCAATTGCTCGCAGGTGCGGTCCTTGAGCCGCACGTGCGGAACCACTGTAGGCAGTGAGTTCTTTAAAAATACTGGATTAGCTCATTTCCTCCATTTCTTTCCACCATTAAAGACCTTGAGAGCTTGGGAAAATAGCCCCACGACCTAGCAGTTAAAAGGTAAGTGAATTCTACCCTTATGTTAGTTTAATGCATTAATTTCTAGCTAGATTAACCTTCTAATTAGTGGGAAAAAAAGTTAGAGTAGTAACCTAGGGCTTTTGTGAATTTAGGGAATTACCCGTTAGTTAGCCATGGAATCATACAAAAATCATACATTAACGATCTTTAGGTTACGGGCGAGTGTTTCCTTTGAGAATTTTCGGAATCCGAGCAAGCGGGCCCGGGGGTGAATTTTGGGATTTCTTCAAGAATGATGAAATGACTATGTAAATAGGAGAATTCCATACTTTTAAGTATTAATTGATATCCTTATGTAACATTTGGCTAGTTTCGAGTCCTTGGGAGACGAGTTTGGAGTTTCGGGCGCGTTCTTGACCCGGAGAGTAGGTTCGACACGAGGTGAGTCTCCTTTCTAACCTTGTAAGAGGGAATTGTCTTCATAGGTGATCTAAATGCTATGTGTTAATGTTTGTGGGGGCTACGTACGTACCAAGTTACGAGAGTCCGTACGTAGCGGCTATTATTGTTATGTCCGGGTAGTTAGGCCCGCATCATGCTTTGTGTTTTTACTTGAAATGAACTATATGCTTTGTGAATTTATGTTATATGCGGCTTTGTTTCCCTGAGATCATGGAATTTGAGAATTTTAAAGGAATTGTTCACTGGAAAGTAATTTATGAGAATATTGTGTGTGCATGTGAGCGCTTCGCAATTTACATTCCGCGAGCGGAGTGTTATTTCCCCCACTCTCATGGGAGCGGGCCGTACACCACGGCGATATTGAAAAATGAAATTATGGTTCGGGCCGTTCGACCCTCAGCAGCGCACATATATGATTATTATGATAGCTCAGGCCAGTTGTCCTTATCCCGTGTGCGCATGTTAAATTGTTAAAGATTTCATGATATTGACGTGACAAGATATTTGGGGGGAAATGAAGTAGTAATTGTGCATTTACTTCCAGTATTTATTTGAATTACAGTTATCTTTAATGTTTACTTTTTTTATATTCCTCGTATGCCTACTGCTGATATCATATCTTGTTAAATTATTTTGTTGGACCTTAGTGAGTGTCAAGTTGACTTCTCGTCACTACTTCTTCGAGATTAGACGAGATACTCACTGGGTACATATTTATTTATGTACTCATGCTACGCTTATGTACTTAATTATACAAGTTCTGAGGCTGGTGCATCTGGTTATCAGACCGGAGTTCGATCCTGATTATAGACTGGACCTGACTTCACGGTGAGCTGCTTCTCCTGACGATCCTCGGCAGCACCATGGAGTTTCTTTTGTTTATGTCCTGTCTATTTCTTCTAGACTGTGGGACTGTACATTACATCTTTTGTATATTCTGTTAGTATGCCCGTAGGATTTGTGACACTAGTTCCTGGCACACACGTGGCAGATATTATGGTTTACGGGTCTGTATATATATTTGCTCACACCTCCTTATGACTGTTTTTGGTTAAAACTGGTTAATTATCCTTTTCGATTAATGTTTTGAGCTTAAAAAAAAACTAGGCACATGTTGGAATGTTTAATCAAATAAGGGAAATCCTTAGTAAATTGAGTGTTCGCTTGCCTGACCCCGGTGTTGGGCTCCATCACGACCTGAGTTAGGATTTTGGGTCGTGACAACATGGTATCAGAGCTCTAGGTGCACGTAGGTCTCACAAGTCACGGGCAAACCTAGTAGAGTTCGCGGATCGATACGGAGACGTCTGTATTTATCTTCAGGAGGCTATAGGGTTTAGGAAACCTCTCTTTATTCATATTCTATCATGCATTCGATGGTTTACTAGAACTCATTCTTCTATTCTCTCACAGATGGTGAGGACGCGCGCATCCGATGTTCCAGACTCGGGAGATGCCGCTACCCCCGCCGTCCGAGGCGTGGCAGAGGCCGGGGGAGGGCACCGACCCGAGGTAGGGGACGAGGGCGTCCCAGAGCTATTCCAGTTGCACCACCACCAGAGGATCCTATAATAGAGGAGCAGGACGAGGTGCCCCCAGCAGATCCTGCTCCCGTGAACTTCATGACAGTGCCAGGCTTCCAGGAGGTCATGGGCCGTATGATGCAGTTTATGGACACTATGTCCCAGGCTGGTTTATTTACAGCAGATCCTGCCACTTCTCAGGTGGGAGGGGGAGTCCAGACCTCTACTACCCAGGCTGCAGGTCAGACAACAACATTACATCGTACCCCGGGTACACTGCCCGTGGGTGGGGTCCAGCCTGTTGCAACAACACCTGAGCCCAGACCAGATGTGGACGGTGATCCGCAGAAGTTATCGGACAGATGTACCAGATTGCACCCTCCAGTCTTCGGGGGTGAACGAGGCGAATACGCCCATGATTTTATTGACAGGTGCAGGGACAGACTGCACAACATGAGGATACTAGAGTCCCATAGAGTGGATTTCACTACCTTTCAGTTGGAGGGCAGAGCTCGCAGATGGTGGCAGTATTATATTCTCAGCAGGCCAGCAGATTCTCCTCCTATCACTTGGGGCCAGTTCGCACAGCTATTTCTAGACAGGTATATCCCACACTCTGAGAGGGAAGATCTGCGGTATCAGTTTGAGCAGCTGGAGCAGGGACAGATGTTAGTGACAGATTATGAGGCTAGATTTTCAGAGTTGTCACGCCATGCACTCTTGATACTACCTACTGATGCCGAGAGAGTGCAGAAATTTGTGGCTGGGTTGCATCCAGGTATTAGGGCCACTATGGCCCGAGAGGTGGAGATGGGGACTCCTTATCAGCTCGTGGTGGAGATTGCTCGCAGGATCGAGGGTTATCGGTCTAGGAGCAGGGAGCAAGGGCAGCAGGATAAGAGGGCTAGATTCTCCGGAGATTTCAGAGATGCCCCAGTTAGGGGCAGAGGTCAGTTTGGTAGAGGTCAGCCCAGCAGGCCTCCATATTCAGCACCCCCACCACCTCCCCGAGGTGTTCCAGCGAGGCCTCAAATCAGCGCCATGCCAGAGCATTCCTACTGCCCTCCAGCTATTCAGAGTTCACCCGGTGGTTATTCTAGTCATCAGGGATCCTCTAGTCCTTACTTCAGTACTATGCCAGAGAGTACACATCGCCCTCCAGCCATTCAGGGTTTTTCTTTGGGGCAGCAGGCTATGATACCTAGAGGTTGTTATGAGTGTGGGGATCCAGGTCATATGCAGAGGCAGTGCCCCAGGCTTCGGGGCAAAGCAGTGCAGCAGGGTCATCAGCCTAGGGGTCCAGCACCAGCAGTCCGGCCACCTAGAGGTGGAGGACAGGTCGGCAGGGGTCATCCTAGAGGTGGAGGCCAGTCATGGAGAGTTCAGTCAACTCCTGTTCACTTTGGCGGAGCTCAGTCTTCCGGTGCTCCAGCTAGATTCTACGCTATTCCGGCCAGATCAGATACAGTGGCCTCAGACGCCGTGATCACAGGTATTATTTCAGTATGTGGTAGAGAGGCCTTAGTGTTATTTGATCCAGGATCTACCTATTCATATGTTTCAGCCTTATTTGCTCATTTTCTGGATGTTCCTCGTGAGTCCTTGGGTTCTCCTATATATGTGTCCACTCCTGTGGGCAATTCTGTGGTGGTAGACTGGGTTTACCGGTCCTGTGTGGTTATATTATGTGGATTCGAGACCATAGCAGACCTTTTATTGCTCGATATGGTTGATTTCGAGGTTATTTTAGGCATGGATTGGCTATCTCCTTATCATGTCGTTCTAGATTTCCATGCCAAGACAATTACTTTAGCCATGCCTGAGTCGCCTAGGCTGGAGTGGAGAGGTTCCTCAGTTAGTGTAGCCAGCCGGGTTATTTCCTTCCTGAAGGATCGACACATGGTCGAGAAGGGTTGTCTGGCGTATCATGCTTAAGTGCGGGACACCACCGCCAAGTCTCCGACGTTTGATTCAGTGACAGTTGTTCGAGAGTTTGCTGATGTATTTCCTTCAGACCTTCCGGGCATGCCTCCAGATCGTGATATTGATTTCTGCATTGATGTAGCTCCAGGCACTCAGCCTATTTCCATTCCCCCATGCCGTATGGCTCTGAAGGAGTTGAAGGATCAGCTTGAGGAGTTGTTAGCTAAGGGGTTTATCAGACCTAGTGTATCGTCGTGGGGTGCTCCAGTCCTGTTTGTGCAAAAGAAAGATGGGTCTATGCGGATGTGTATTGATTACCGCTAGTTGAAGAAGGTCACCATTAAGAACAAGTATCCTTTGCCGCGCATCGATGATTTGTTTGACCAGTTGCAGGGTGCTCGGGTGTTCTCTAAGATTGATTTGAGATCAGGATATCATCAGTTGAAGATTCGGGCCTCAGATGTTCCTAAGACTGCTTTTCGTACGAGATATGGCCATTATGAGTTCTTGGTGATGGTCTTTGGCTTGACTAATTCCCCAACAACATTCATGGACTTGATGAATAGGGTGTTCACACCGTATATTGATTCATTTGTCATTGTCTTCATTGATGAGATCTTGATTTACTCACGTAGCCTGGGGGAGCACGAACAACATTTGAGAGTTGTGCTCCAGACTTTGCGGGAACAAAAGCTATATGCTAAGTTCTCCAAGTGTGAGTTCTGGTTGGATTCTGTGGCATTCTTGGGGCATGTGGTATCCGGAGAGGGTATCAAGGTTGATCCTCAGAAGATTGAGGCAGTTCAGAGTTGGCCGCATCCTACTTCAGCTACAGAGATCAGGAGCTTTTTGGGCCTAGCAGGCTATTATCGATGATTTGTGGAGGGGTTTTCTTCGATTGCAGCTTCGTTGACTAGATTGACTCAGAAGAATGCCCCGTTTCGATGGTCCGACGAGTGTGAGGCGAGCTTTCAGAAGCTCAAGGCAGCATTGACCTCAGCGCCGGTTCTAGTGTTGCCTTCCGGTTCTGGGATATATACAGTGTATTGCGACGCTTCACGCGTTTGCTTGGGGTGTGTGTTGATGCAGGAAGGAAGAGTTATTGCTTATGCTTCGCGCCAGCTGAAGGTTCATGAGAAGAATCACCCTGTGCACGATTTGGAGTTGGCGACGATTGTTCATGCCCTTACGATTTGGAGGCATTACTTGTATGGAGTGTCTTATGAGGTTTATACAGACCACCGCATCTTGTAGCACTTGTTCAAGTAGATGGATCTTAATTTGAGGCAGCGCAGATGGCTTGAGTTGTTGAAGGATTATGATATCACCATTCTTTACCATCCGGGCAAGGCAAATGTGGTAGCAGATGCCTTAAGCAGGAAGGAAGAGAGTATGGGTAGCTTGACTTATATTGCGGCAGAGGAGAGACCTCTAGCCTTGGACATTCAGTCCTTGGCTAATCGCCTGGTGGGATTAGACCTTTCAGAGCCTCGTCAAGTTTTAGCACATATGGTTGCTTAGTCTTCGTTATTGGGAGATATTAAGGCTCGACAATTTGATGATCCGTACTTGGCAGAGCTATGGGAGACAGTGGTTCAGGGTGGCGCCAAGGAGGTTACTATTGGGGAGGATGGTGTTCTGAGACTTCAGGGCCGTTTATGTGTTCCTAATGTCGATGGACTTAGGAGGATTCTAGAGGAGGCACACAGTTCTCGGTATTCTGTTCATCTTGGTGCTACGAAGATGTATCGTGATTTGAAGCAGCATTACTGGTGGAGGCGGATGAAGAGGGACATTGTGGAGTATGCGGCTAGGTGTCTTAATTGCCAGCATGTTAAGTATGAGCACCAGAGGCCAGGAGGCCTACTTCAGCAGATGCCCATTCCTGAGTGGAAGTGGGAACACATCACTATGGACTTTGTGGTTGGGTTGCCTCGGACTTTGCGGAAGGTTGACGCAGTTTGGGTCATTGTGGATAAATTGACCAAATCGGCGCATTTCATTCCAGTGGCTACTACATATACTTCTGAGAGGTTGGCCCAGATCTACATCGGGGAGATAGTCCGGTTGCACGGTGTGCCAGTGTCCATTATATCAGATCAAGGTCCTCAGTTCACCTCGCACTTCTGGAGAGCATTGCATAGTGAGATGGGTACCCAGATCGATCTCAGCACAACATTTCACCCTCAGACTGATGGTCAGTCGGAGCGTATAGTTCAGATATTGGAGGACATGCTCAGGGCATGTGTGATTGATTTTGGAGGTCAGTGGGACCAGTTCTTGTCTTTGGCCGAGTTTGCTTACAATAATAGTTATCACTCCAGCATCGAGATGGCTCCATTTGAGGCTTTGTATGTTCGGCGATGTCGTTCTCCTATCGGGTGGTTTGAGCCTGGAGAGGCTAAGTTATATGGCACCGACCTAGTGAGAGATGCTTTGGATAAAGTGAAGTTAATTCAGGAGAAGCTCCGCACAGCACATTCCAGACAAAAGAGTTACGCGGATCAGAGGGCGCGTGACGTATCATTTATGGAGGGAGACAAGGTACTGTTGAATGTCTCGCCAATGAAGGGTATTATGAGGTTCGAAAAGAAGGGAAAGCTGAGCCCGAGGTTTATTGGTCCCTTCGAGGTGTTGAGGCGAGTTGGGTAGGTTGCTTATGAGCTAGCCTTGCCTCCCAGTTTATCAGGAGTTCATCCGGTCTTTCATATATCCATGCTCCGGAGGTACCACGCCGACTTCTCTCATGTGGTTTATTTCATCACTATTCAGTTGGATGAGAGGTTGGGCTACGAGGAGCCAGTTGCTATTATTGATAGACAAGATCGCCAGTTGAGATCCAAGAGAGTTTCTGCCGTAAAGGTCCAGTGGAGGGGCCAACCAGACGAGGAGGCGACTTGGGAGTCTGAGGAGGACATGCGGAGAAGATATCCGCACTTATTCAACACTGCAGGTATGATTCTAAACCCGTTCGAGGACGAACGTTTGCTTAAGAGGTGGAGAATGTAACGACCCGACCGGTCGTTTTGCGTTATCGGACCCCGTTCCCCTAAATGAAACTTCCCATAGCGGCTTATTGTGATTTATGACTTGCGGGGATGGGTGGTTCGGGATTCGGAAGTGTTTAGAGTGGTATAGGAACACTTAGTTCCTTAAGGTTGGCCTTTTTGGCCAAATTTTGACTTCGGTCAACATTTTTAGTAAACGACCTCGAAATCGAGCTTCAAGGTTCCGGTAGCTTCGTATGATGATTTCGGACTTGGGCGTATGTTCGGAATGGGTTTTGGATGACCCGGTAGCGTCTAGGTGCCCAATATCGAAATAAGAGTTTCCTTAAGTTTGAAATTTGGTTTGGAACGTGTTTTTGTGTTATCGAGGTCCAAACAAAATTCGGAGACCGGGAATATTTCCGTTATGTCATTTATGACTTGCTCATAAAATTTGGTGTTATTCCGAGTAATATAGGTCGGTTCGGCGCATTGATACCGAATTCAAGAACTTGAAGTTCTTAAGTTTGATCTTTAGGGGTTTTGAGGTGTGATTTTGAGTTTTAGCATTGTTTTGGGTATTCCGAAAGCTCGAGCGAGTCCGTATTATAATTTGGGACTTGTTGGTATATTTGGACGGGGCCTCGGGTGGGCCCAGGTGCCTCTCGGGCACCAAACAAGGCAAAAAACCAGCTGAAATAGTTGCTGGTGCACCTGATCTGGTGTGACCGCAGGTGCGGTTGCCTAGTCGCAGGTGCAACCCCAAGGTGTGCTGCCCGTTCCTCGCAGGTGCGGGCCCTTTCCCGCAGGAGCGGAGCCGCAGGTGCGGACTCCTGACCGCAGGTGCGAGCCCAGGCCCCTTGTCCCAGGTGCAGTCCTTGAGCCGCAAGTGCGGAACCACTGTAGGCAGTGAGTTCTTTAAAAATACGGGATTAGCTCATTTCCTCCATTTCTTTCCACCATTAAAGACCTTGAGAGCTTGGGAAAATAGCCCCACGACCTAGCAGTTAAAAGGTAAGTGAATTCTACCCTTATGTTAGTTTAGTGCATTAATATCTAGCTAGATTAACCTTCTAATTAGTGGGGAAAAACGTTAGAGTAGTAACCTAGGGCTTTTGAGAATTTAGGGAATTACCTGTTAGTTAGCCATGGAATCATACAAAAATCATATATTAACGATCCTTAGGTTACGGGCGAGTGTTTCCTTCGAGAATTTTCGGAATCCGAGCATGCGGGCCCGGGGGTGAATTTTGGGATTTCTTCAAGAATGATGAAATGACTAAGTAGATAGGAGCATTCCATACTTTTAAGTATTAATTGACATCCTTATGTAACATTTGGCTAGTTTCGAGTCCTTGGGAGACGAGTTTGGAGTTTCGGGCGCGTTCTTGACGCGAGAGTAGGTTCGACACGAGGTGAATCTCCTTTCTAACCTTGTAAGAGGGAATTGTCCCCATAGGTGATCTAAATGCTATGTGTTAATGTTTTTGGGGGCTACGTACGTACCAAGTCACGAGAGTCCGTACGTAGCGGCTATTATTGTTATGTTCGCGTAGTTAGGCCCACATCATGCTTTGTGTTTTTCCTTGAAATGAACTATATGCTTTGTGAATTTATGTTATATGCGGCTTTGTTTCCCTGAGATCATGGAATTTGAGAATTTTAAAGGAATTGTTCACTGGAAAGTAATTTATGAGAATATTGTGTGTGCATGTGAGCGCTTCGCAATTTACATTCTGTGAGCGGAGTGTTATTTCCCCCACTCTCATGGGAGCGGGTTGTACGCCATGGCGAGATTGAAAGATGAAATTATGGTTCGGTCCGTTCGACCCTCGGCAGTGCACATATATGATTATTATGATGGCTCAGGCCGGTTGTCCTTATCCCGTGTCTGCATGTTAAATTGTTAAAGATTTCATGATATTGAAGTGACAAGATATTTGGGGAAAATGAAGTAGTAATTGTGCATTTACTTCCAGTATTTATTTGAATTACAACTATCTTTAATGTTTACTATTTTTATATTCCTCGTATGCCTACTGCTGATATCATATCTTGTTAAATTATTTTGTTGGACCTTAGTGAGTGTCAAGTTGACCTCTCGTCACTACTTCTTCGAGATTAGACGGGATACTCACTGGGTACATATTTGTTTATGTACTCATGCTACGCTTCTGTACTTAATTGTACAAGTTCTGAGGCTGGTGCATCTGGTTATCAGACCGGAGCTCGATTCTGAGTATAGACTGGACCCGACTTCACGGTGAGCTTCTTCTCCGACAATCCTCGGCAGCACCATGGAGTTTCTTTTGTTTATTTCCCGTCTATTTCTTTTAGACAGTGGGATTGTACATTACATCTTTTGCATATTCTGTTAATACTCTCGTAGGACTTGTGACACTAGTTCCTAGCACACACGTGTCATATATTATGGTTTACGGGTCTGTATATATATTGGCTCACGCCTCCTTATGACTGATTTTGGTTAAAACTGGTTAATTATCCTTTTCGATTAATGTTTTGAGCTTAAAAAAAACTAGGCACATGTTGGAATGTTTAATCAAATAAGGGAAATCCTTAGTAAATTGAGTGTTGGCTTGCCTGACCCCGGTGTTGGGCGCCATCACAACCTGAGTTAGGATTTTGGATCGTGACAAATGAGAACACAGTGGCAGGTTTGTGCCGTTACGTTTTCTATCGAATTCTGGTTGTATATCAATGTCCTACACTTTATCCACATTTTATCTACAGATAAACTACATGTCAGAGTACATGTATATATATCAGTATTGATTTTCACAGTATCTACAAAATTTCTACATTTATTCTACAATAAAACTACATATTATTTGAAAAAATGATATGAAATACATAATTTCAATGTTTCTACAAATTATCTACAAAAAAACTATAAAATGTTCATAACAATATTTATCTTTATTTTCATGCAGGTTCGTCTGGAACATTAAAGTTACTTGATATGCCAACATCTCCCGTTATAGAGGAATATGAAAATATAATAATAACAGAAAGTACACCAAATGTTATTGAAGAAGGACAAGTATACCAAGTCAAGCAAACAATTGCAACTACAATGAAGCACTATTCTGTCATGCACAAGTTCCAATTCAGGGTTAAAAGAGCTAGTGCTAGAAGGTATGAACATATGAATGAGCAAAAGATCATTATATTTTTATTTTTGTAGTTTATTTGTAATTTTTTACTCCTTTAGTTTTTCCTTGTGATAATGTTTATCAGTATTGTAGATGAATTGTAGTTATGTTGTATATAAATTGTATAATGTGTTCCTTTATGCTAAAACAATCCTTTTTTTTACATCTACGTTGATAACCAGTATTTAAATTATATTTATTTTGTAGCTATTGGCTGATATGTGTTGGTGAAAACTATACATGGCACTTCAAGGCAACTAGCATAAATGATTCTGCAATGTTCAAGGTCAGAAATTTCAACAGCCAGCACACATGCTCTTTAATGGACAATACATTCATACAACGCAAACCTACTGTCATGGTAGTTGGTAGCATGGTTATTCGAAAATATTCTGATCCCAAGACAATTTACACACCAAAAGACATACAAACTGACATGTTGTCTGAACACGACGTGAACCTAACCTACATGCAAGCTTGGAGAGAAAAGGAAAAGGCTTTACAGTTTTTGAGAGGTCATCCTGCTGACCCCTACAACAAATTACCAAGTTATTTTTATATTCTTGAGAAGACTTATCCGGGATCTGTAGTTAAATTGAAGAAGACCGTAAATGAATGCTTCTTATATGCATTTGTTGCTATTTATACGTCAATCAGTGGTTGGGAATATTGTAGGCCAGTAGTAGTAGTTGATGGGACCTTCTTAAAGTCAACATACAGGGGAATAATGTTGACACCTAGTACAATGGATGCAACAGGTAAAATTGTAAATATTTTGTAGACTGTCTATATTATGTAGATAATTTGTAGATATTTTGTGATATATTGTAGTTTGTATGTATTTATCTTTCTCTGTATTTTCAAATCTGCCAGTTAATTATTTTTTGACACATAATGTAGGTACAATATTACCATCATATGTTGTTGTTGATTCAGAAAATGACGCATCGTGGAAGTGGTTTTTTGAGCAATTCAAACATGCATATGGTGAAAAACCAAATATGTGTGTTGTTTCAGATCGGAATGAGAGTATCATGAAGGCAACATCCATTGTTTATCTCGGCATGCCGCATTACTCTTGCATGTGGCATATTTGGACAAATATAAGGGCAAAGTTCAAGAAGGGTCATGTAAAGTTAAGCGAATTGTACTTTGCAACGGCAAGATCATACACTCTTGATGAATTTAATGAAAGGATGTCAAAGATTGAAGAGATAGGCCCGCTTGTTAAATCCTACTTATATGATATTGGCTATCATAGATGGTCACGAGTACATGCAACGGTGAACAGAACTTGGACTATGACATCAAACATTGCAGAGTCGTTGAATGCTGTAATAAAAGATGCAAGAGAGTTGCTGATAGTAGAACTATTAGAGTATATGAGGACTCTTCTTGAACGGTGGACTAATGAAAAGTTATTGAAAGCAAAGGGTACCTTCACATACCTTGGGTCAAAATTCAACAAAGAATTGGAGAACAACAGAACATTGTCGCAGAAGCTTAGGGTAAGATCTGTTTATTTGGTGCATAAAAATAAAATATTAAAATTCAATGTACCTAGTTTGTAGATATTTTGTAGATAATTTGTATTCTGATTGTAAATATTTTGTTTTCTGTTTGTAATGTAATATTAGGAGAGGGCTTCAACACATCATATTCATACTGTGATAGATGGTGTGAAGCGGTACATTGTGTGTCTTGAAAATAAGAGATGTAGCTGTGGGCAATTCCAGCTTGATGAACTTCCTTGTGCGCATGCTTTGACTGCTTTAAGGCACATGAAGGAGTCTTATGAAAACTATTTCTCGCCGTTTTACACAAGGGAGAACCTATTGCGTACTTATGAAATACCAGTCAGTACCCTGCCTGATGAAAGCAAATTAAATGTGCCACAACATATATCTGAACAAGTAGTAAATCCACCTACATGAAGGAAAAGGCAGTCAAGAAGACCTCAAAAAGAAAGATACAAAACATATGATGAAATAAATTCAAAGAAGTACAAGGTGTCATGTGACAACTGTGGAGGTGAAGTGCATAACAAAAGATCTTTCAAGAATGCACCCAAAAAGAAATAAAATTTCATGTAGTTAACATAATATTTCATAAGAATTGTTGGTGTGTTCAGGATAACAGAATTTTATGTGTAATTGTTGAAGTTTTTTAAGATCATAATGTAGTTAGTTTGATTTTTTTTTTTGTTAATTTTTTTTTTTCTGTAATGAGATAATACTTTCATAGAGTGATTTGTTTATGAATTATTTCTATATATGTAATCTACCACTTTTTGAATATCCCTAACATCCTTTACATAGTTGTTAAGGTTTTTCTACAATTTATCTTCAATAAAACTACAAAAAGTTATTAAATTAACTGGAATTGATAGAATAACTACATTTTAAATAAGTAGGAAAGGAGTTATATAATAAAATATTGTAGAACAAGTACTGTTTACATTCAACAAATGAATATAAAAGCAACAAAACACATTGTTAAAATATTATCTACAAATTCAACTACAAAAAAACTACAATAGCTGAAGCTACATGCTAAAAATAATGTAGATCAGATACGGTTTACATTCAACAAATGAATATAAAAGCAACAAAACACATTGTTAAAATATTATCTACAAATTCAACTACAAAAAAACTACAATAGCTGAAGCTACATGCTAAAAATAATGTAGATCAGATACGGTTTACATTCAACAAGTTGAATGTAAAATCAACAAAATGTTTAGTTACTGATTTTTACACTTTATCTACAGATAATAACAAAATAATTACATATTTTTTAGTTGACAGAATAACTATATAAAAATTCAGTTGGAAAGGATTTATATGCTAAAATAATGAAGATCAAGTACTTTAAATATTCAACAAGTGAATATAAACCAACAGAATATTTCCATTTGAACTACTATACTGGATAGGAAAAAACAAAACAAAGGCTACTGTAAAGTGTAGCGCAAGTCTGCGGCAATTAAAACACAACAAATATTATTCAAAAACTTGTCTACTATCTTTCTTCTAAACTAGCATCAACTACAACTGTACTACATGTTTCGTACAAAACATTACAACTACTTCTTCTTCATCTGGACTCGTGTTTTCTCATTCAAAGTTGGTGCACCTTTTCGCCTTCTCAATCTGCCTGTCACCTCACTTTCACTAATTTCCCCATGCTCCTGCTTCTTTCTAGCATAGTCCCACAGTAACGCTCCATAGTGTCTACGATGTTGGTCAATATCAGAAAGGTCTTCTGCCGGAATTGATAAGTCTCCAAGACTAACATACTTTGCAAAGGCAGCAACAAATACACCACAGTCGCTGCAAAAATAAAAAAAAATATCAATATTTACCAAACGATTAGAAACAAAAAGGAGTTAAATGTATAGAAAGAAAGAAGATTTTTGTTACAGTGATCCTTATTTTTGTTGTGGTATCTCTCCGACGATCCACTGAATGTTAAGAGGGTCAGTAACAGGTTTCTCAATGTATGCCTTTGTATTCTTGAAGTTGATGTCTTTACGCTTCCCATAACCAGTGTAAATAGTCATTTTTTTTACATCTTTATTTATAACCAGTGTTTAAATTGTATTTACTTTGTAGCTACTGGCTGATATTACAAATAGAATAACTACAAAATAACTACAATTACATTACAAACATAAAACAAAGCATCTACAATTAGAATACAAATTATCTACAAAAATCTACAAACTGGGTACATTGATTCTTACCGAGTCATTGAGGACTTGTCCGGGGTGTGCCAGGGAAAAGAACCACTCCTTCTTGTCAACCTTTTCCACTCCAAGATCTAACCATGGCTTAATTTGGTTGTCCTTTATAGAATTCAGAGCCTTCCTCATATATAAACAAATAGATATTAAAATTAAATTGTTGAATGAAGTGGATATGTAAAAGATGAATAGTGGAATCAAAGTGTCAAATTGTGCAATCTAACCTCTTTGAACCTGTGTCGGTACCATGGTATAACCACTTGCTGAATTGATCAACAACTCAGGATCTACATCTTGACCAATAACACTAGTAAATGGGTATTTGAGGTGAAACATTTGAGGTCCAACCGAGGTGCTGCCACCAGAACTGTATAAAGGGAGAAATGGTGATCGGGCATGCTTTCCCGACTGCCTTGTTCTACCTTGATGCACATGTGTTGTTTCATCTTGTATAGGCTCGCCAAACTTAACCAACTGGGAGAAGTTATCAGGTAGCTCGAAATCATCAAGTGTAACCTCTTTTTTCTGACCTTCGGAGTCTTCTGAATCACCTACATTCACAACATTTGCCTCTTCACCTACATTGTCATCTTCCTCATTCACCTGTTCTCTTTGAGATGATACTGTCACTCCGTGAATTGGAGATTGTGCATGCATATCTTCCCTCCCTGTAACACTATGTATATCTAGCTTAATAAAATGGTAAAAATATTCAAACATAAAGAAAATATCTCTGAATACAATTTCATACATGCATTCTATTCATCAACTGCACCTTTAAAATATGTGTATATAAATCAACACGTGCTGGAAGATTTTCTTCACCAATTGCACCTTCAACATGTTCTGTTTTTTTCAATAAAAATGTTAAATCATACTGGATAATAGTGGCTTGATAGTTTAAGGAGATATGTAGGTGTGTTATAAGATCTATATTAATCTGTAGATCTGTGTCAATATGCTGTATTTAATTATATATATTTTGTATATATAATGTAAATATATTGTAAATATTTTATAGTTAAATTGTAGATATGTTGTAGATATTCTGTAGATAATTGTAGATAAAATGTAGTTATTTTGTAGATACCTGTTTTGCTTGTGCTGGCCTGCACTGGTTCTCCACTAGTGAACTGAAATTGCTGATTGTTCTTGTCTTTTGGTTGGTCAGTATTTTTTGTTGAACTCCCAGCAAACTGAAAGTTTTATATTAGTTAGTATATATATTTTAGAGGTGACATAAATTGTTTTGTTATATGAATAAAATTCAAATCCTACCTTTGCATCAACTTGATCATTTTGACTGTTTATCACATACAAAACAGTCTTGACTGACTCATTTATTAGCACTCGAAGGCTACCTAGTTCTTCAAAGACATCTTTCCTAAAAGCTGCAAGCTTTTCATCGACCTACATATTAAAAAAATACATAGTTAACTTCAGAATATGTAACAGACATTAAAGAACAAATGCACTATTATATATACATCACAATGCTGTTTAGGAATACATGTTACCTTCTCAAGACCTCTTTCTTATTTACTAAGTAGAGCAACACTCATACAACCATACTTGCATGGCTAGTGAGAATCCTCGAATGAGATAAGAATGAACGAAAGGATTTAGCCTGTGCCTAACTGATTCAATCAACTATCTGTAAGGCTGAATACCCCATGGGTATGTCTCGTACTGACTGGATTCTACCAAATAAAACCTAAAATGATCCACTAACCCAATATGGTCTTTCTCAGAAGGACAAATGAAAAATTCTAAGAGATATATAATACATAACTTTACTGCATCCTCGTCATTTACCCAGCTTTTGTTGGTTACAATCTGTTTCAGGTATGTCTTCTCCACTTTTACCTTGTTTGGAAAGTAACTGCTCATTATCTAACTGACATAATTCGTAGTGTAACCAAAGTCTGTCACCTGGGTATGACATCTAAGACCAGTTATTAATGCAAACTCTCTCAATCCAAAATTTATCCTCTCACCCTTTAACTCAGCTGAAAATTAGGAAGCATCAGATGAATTCAATTCATACTTCATAAGAAGATGAATAGCTTGATTTTGCATGCATAAATTGGGAAATGACAGTAAATAACCAAAGCATGTCTTCTCGAATAGCTTCAAACCATTTGGAGACAAAAGCTCTTTATTCTGGCTAGGAATTCTAGGGTCACATAATGTCTAGAATCTAAGCACCCCATAATCAACATTATGGGGTGCAAAAAAATGTTCATTCTGCACAAAATATAAATAATCTCACATTAATACAGTGCTTAAAAACATAGATACATTTGCAATTTATCTACAAAATAACTACAAAAAATCTACAGAATATCTACAATTTTAAACATATCTACAGTGCTTAAAAAACAAAGATACATTTGCAATTTATATACAAAATAACTACAAAGAATCTACAATTTTAAACAGATCAATAAAGCTACAATTAATCTTCAAAATGAGGACAACTAATCTACAAATCTCAAAAAACACAGATTATGCAGATTTTTACCACCTAAAACAAACTAAATAACTAGTGAAGAAATCACTAAATTCTTACCTTCACCAATGACTGTTTCCGAACATTTTTAGGGCTTTTTTTTAATTTTTTTTTCTTTTTGGGAGTTTTTGAACTGGGAGACACTTTGCTTTCTTTCCAGGTTTAATGATAGACACATTTTCCACAAAATCATCGTCGAACACTATCTATTTTCCTTTCCTTTTCTCTTGTTTGACTGGCCTCGAAGATTCTCCAGCATCGAAATCGTGTTTTTATTTGGTTCTAGCTTCAGCCCTGATTTGACGTGGAGAAAGACTATGCTTCCTATCTACATTTGCATGAGCAGATTTCCCATGCTTGTTGGATGACTTTGGTGATAATATACCCAAATCGAAAGAAGGTATATCAGCTTCTCTAGCTTTTTAGGGATGTGCTTCAAAGGTTTTTTCTTCTTCATTGAGAAAATTTTAAGCTGAAGGTAAATGGGTGTATGAACTTTGAAGAAATGTCTTGAATTTTGACTGGTTGTAGAAGAAAAAACTTGAAATTGGACGTTAATGGTGGGGTTACTGATGTTTTTGTGGTTTTAGAAGAGGAAAAAGTGGGAAAGAAATGTGGGTTTGGGGTGATACGTGGGTGAAGGTGTGGGTTTGTGTGATGACCCAAAAGGTCATCCTAGGTAATTCCAGCTAAATCTGTGTTTTGAGGCCTCGAAAGCCTCCGTTAATCTCACCTCGATATGCGTGCGCAGCCCGGGCAGGTAGCCGGGAAGATTCCATGTGAAAATTTGTTAAAGATGGGATTTTTGAATTGAATAAAGTTGACTTTGGTCAACATTCTTGGTAAACGGACCCGGACCCGTGATGTGACAGTCCCGGAGGGTCCGTAGGAAAATATGGGACTTGGGCGTATGCCCGAAATCGAATTCCGAGTTCCCAAGCCCGAGAAATAAATTTTTAAAGAAAATTGTTAAGGAAATAATAAAGGATTGTGAAAATGAGTAATTATGTGAAAGCCGTGTTACCGGGCCCGTATTGCAGTTCGGAGCCCGGAACAAGTTTATTATGTGTTATTTGTCCTATCTGTGGAATTTGGTGTAAAACGAGCTTGATTTGATTGGTTTCAGATCCAAATGAGGAAAAATGGAGTTAATGAACTTGTGGGGTTTCTAAAGAATTTGAAATTTGGCTTGAGAGGTGATTTTATGTTCCCGAGGTCCGAATGAAATTCCGAGATCGGGAATAGTTTCGTTGTGTCATTTATAACTTATCTGCAAAATTTGAAGTCATTCCGAGTGGTTTA
>MDKH01138820.1:0-14990 GCA_005239495.1 Nicotiana undulata
TTCAAATGGCTCACCAATACGCCGAACGGGTCTATACTGCTCGGAATGACCCCAATTTTTGCGAACATAAATGACTATACGGAACTATTTCCAGTTCCGAAATTCCATTCGGACCATGATATCATGAGGTCCAATTCCAGGCTGAATTCTAAATCTTATGAAATCCTGAATTCCAATTCAGGTGCCGAAATACTCCCGGGTCATCAGAAACCCGAGGCGAACACACTCCCAAGTCTGAAATCATCATCCGGAGCTGCTAGAACTGTCAGAACTCGATTCCGAGGTCGTTTGCTCAAAATACTGCTCGGAACCAAAATTAGCCAAATAGGCTAGCCTTCAGGAACCAAGTGTTCCTGAACTGGCCAAATCACTTATGAATCTTGAACTACCTGCCCACACAAGACATAAGGCACGAGTAGCCGCTATGGAAAGAGTCATTCACGGGAACGGAGTCCCAACACACAAAACGACCGGCTGGGTCGTTACATTCTCCCCTCTTAAACAAACGTTCGACCTCGAACGGGTCTAAAATCGTACCTGATGTGCTGAATAGTTGTGGGTATCTGTCCCGCATATCCTGCTCAGACTCCCAATTCGCCTCCTCAACTGGTTGGCCCCTCCACTGGACCTTAACCGCTTAATTATTGAACATCAGACTGTATGACCTGAAATTATAAATTAACTGTGTCAATAGATAAAATACAATGTGAAAAAACATCTTGCAGATTTCATCAGTGTTCGATTCTTTGTCATACAACTCCCTCACCTAACATTCTTAAGAAAAAATAACTAGATGGATTAATAGACGAATATAATGCATGTACAAACAATTATGCTTTTTTCTGTTTGGATCTGAGAGAAGGATGGGCCCCGTATAAAATATGGTTATAATTTACTTAAGTTAATCCTTGTGCATTTCTGGAATATATGCAGTGCTATTTGTCCATTCTCTCAGTGACATGTTGCTCAACTATCAATATATATGTCACAAGGTGAGTGATATTGTTTCATGCACCAAATTATGATGGTGAAACAATTTACTATTGTTTGTTGGCATTTCTTGAGAACTATAGGTAAAAAAGAACTAGTAATGTCTAAATAATAAGTAAAGGTGCATTTCTGTTTTGTAATATGTTATTAAAGAAAGAACTGTAAATGTATTTATAATTAGAAAAGATGCAGTAATCTCAGGTTAGGAATTTCAGGCACAGCTATCAATAACAACTACGCCTCAATCCCAAACAAGTTAAGATCGACATCTTTATTAATAAATTGACTAGACATTGGCAATACGGAGGACCATTCATTTAGGATATCTAAAGTTTTAGAGGGTGATTTTATATGTAGTACTGGTGGAAATCAAGACACTGGTGAATCAGAGGCTCGGAAAGAAGGAAAGTAGAATGGTGGGTGCTATATACATCAAAGGAGTTGCAGTTACAAAACATAAACGGTGAGCTTTAAATTTCATTTTGTGCTGGTCAAGTATTTAAAGTCATTTATTTTGCAAACTGATGTAAATGGGTAAAGGATCGCTAGTGTTTGTTGTCTACGGAGAGATATTGTAATAGTGTGTAGATAACTTTTTGCACAAGGATTACTAAATAAGACTGTTTAAGAAAAGTGTAATTTATACGCATCACTGGCCCTGAAAACTACTACTCAGGCACTAGCAAACTAGACAGAGTATGAATTAAATTTATGGAGATGCACTGATAATGTAGGAAACCAACTTCTCTTTAATAGACCTCTTGGATTATCATTCTAGTGCTTTCTTCATCCGGCCTCATTCTATTATGAAAAAGGTGAATTTAATTCAAGTAGGCAACTATGAATTGATTTAGGGACACAAATAACGTCTGAATAAGCAAATCATATTACACATATAATCACTATCAAGAAAAATATTATTTTTAAAGTGATTCACTATTATCACAACCTTACGACATCAACAACCGTGAGAAAAGAAAATATATAAAAGCAAGAAGCATCCAAGGTAAACCTAAATACAACAATAAATTAATAAAAATCGAAGGAGGAAAACGCAAGCAGTAGCAACGAAGGACAAAGATGAGTAGTACCGGGAGAAGGTTAAGCAATATTTTGTGATACTCGTTCATGTCCACTATTGGCGTCAGGGATCTAATAAATATTAACATGTTAGATAACAATACTTTTATATGATTAAAATTTTTGAACAATTTGGGAGGAGGTTGTTATGTCCGGCAGTGAAATTCAAAAGACTGGAATTTAAGTTCCAGAAAATTTGGGATATAGCAAACTGAGACGAACATAAGAGGAAATAAGTGAGGAGGACAATAATATGTAGTCTTTGTTCTGCAATCATTGCTTGTAAACGAAGCCAAATCTAAGAAAAAAGTTGGAATCCTCTTTGTTTCATTAATGCCTACTGTTGTTATTTTCTTTTGATTTACAGCTTCTCGTTGTGTAAAGAAAACTACAATAAAATCCTTATATTTTTGTCTCTGACTGTCTTTGCCAGTCAACACGGAGAGGGGCCTCACAAAAGCTTATTTAATGTCCTATTATCTAATTTATCTTCAAAATAAACTTTTGTAGACTTTTACACTTTCCAGCAGCACATGTTGACTAAGTATAATATGAGTATATGACAAATGACTTCTCATTTCATTTACCAAACTTTGAAGAGTCATGCTCCAGATGGATATTACATAAAATATCATTTAGCAAATTCATATAGTTAGAAAACATACATGATACTCTCCTAAAATACAGAAAAAAATCATTAAATCCTTCACAAAATCTTTATCAATAACTTTTTCCAGCAACTTGTCTTCTGGCCAGTAAGATTGAATCTTTTTTGTAATGTTAATTGATTCACTATTTTTGTCTTATCTCGGTACTCAAATACTACTTTATTTTTTATCCAATTGATAGCAAAACATATAATTATACTTCAAATTCAACTATTTCTATAGTTTTTTTTTGTTTCCTACCTAGTGTCTGATATTTACTTTCGGGCCCAAAAATTTCACTTTAGCATTAAAATGCTCCTTTAAAAATAATTTCATACGCAAGATTCTAACCCGAGCCCTGTGACCAAGGATGGAGTACTTACTACTCCACGCAACTTTTGGTGGTATTCTATCACTTATTTTATTGGAAGTGTGATATTCTTTAGCTTTGTGTGCAGTTTCTCGCTCACTCTATAAAAGCGGCATAAGTCCAACACGCATGATTCAACTATCCAATCCTTGAAAAAAGGATAACTCGGCGAAGAACTGCAGCAACTTAGTCATATAGATGAACCAGAACAAAAAGTAAAGTTCATTATAATAGGAAAAGAGGGGTCATTCCTTTCTGGTTCTAATCTGTTATATCAACCAAGATTGATGGTACACTTGTGCTTGCAGTGTATCAATAGTCGTTAAATTAAAAGCAAGACCAGCAGTTGCAAGTCACTAAAGGAAAAACAAATTCTCCCAAAGAAAAACATGAATTCGAGTAATAGAAACAGCAGAAAACTTGACAAATGAATTTAACACCAGATACTCTTAATCCTAAATCTTCGACCCTCTGTCACCACATTACTCAAACAAATATTTATATCCAGTCATTTAGATTTTAGAGACAAAAATGGATTTTTTACTACAAGAAAATAAATTAGTACACCATCAACCACCACAAGTCATTTTCACATAACCAAAAGGAGCAGCAACTTGGCAGAAACAATAAGAAAAGATACTTAACTGGTTTGACAAATGAACTGCAAATAAAAAAATCTCTCTTTTGAAGACACAATAAGGAAAAGACACAGGGTAGGCCTGTTTTTCTTAGCAGAAACAATAAGAAAAGACATCTCCAATTGTCATTTGAATTTTCAAGAGAACCCAAATCACTTTAACATAGGAGCCTCCTGTTTAAGTTTTATTCTCCTCAAAGCTTCATGTAATGCCTATGGAACATAGGGTAAACCTCTTTATATAACATTAAGAAAGAGCTCAAATAAGCATTATTGTTTGACTCTAATTCTTCTATAGGTTTCATCAGTTACATAGTATTGATGGACAATTAAAGACTTTAAATAAGGACTATAACTTTTGAGCCAATTAACCGAAAGTTTGCAATGGTAGTAATGGACATGAGTGTTTATTTGAGGGAAAAAGAAGAAAAAAACTGAGATGATTGATAAATATGATTCTTGACCAAAGAGGGGTTCCAAGTCATCTCTTATTTTCCACATATATATATATAAGTATGTGTGTGTGCACGCGCGTATTTCCTATACACATATCATAAATTCAACATATTGCCTATACTCTGCAAATGAATCAATTTAATCAATCAACTATCAATCTAACGGCAACCATTAATTAAAAATGACTTAGCAAACACACAAAGGCAATACTTTCACAAATCCCAAAACGCGATAGTTGGATAATAAGAACCACAAATTGGTACCTGGTAAGCAGAATTTTTTGCCGATAGTTGGATATCAGATTCACAAACCCGAAGGAGAAGAATGACTTCTACAAGAATCTTGAAACCTACACAAAAAGAGAAGTTGGAGACGGATGAGAGGGAGAGGAGTTTCCTGGCATGATCAAGAGTTTTGGCCCCATCCAACGACATGAACATGATTGCAAGCCTAAAAACTTTGTATTACACATATTCTGGCCCATAATTTTATCCCTGTGTATTTTAAATTTTTAAACTTAATTGAATTAAAGACTTGCAACTTTATTTTTTCAAGATAGCCGAAATAAATCAAGAACAACTCATGGATTGCAGCAACCACTTCATCGTAATGCTATTATATACCTTAATAATGTACAACTACTTTTTGGTCAATAATCAATTTGGCTGGAATTGATCTTTAGCGAATACCTATGCTATTATATACCTTAATAATGTACAACTACTTTTTGGTCAATAATCAATTTGGTTGGAATTGATCTTTAGCGAATACCTTTTTTTAATTATGCAAGGGAGGCATTAATGACATTAATCAACTTAATATTAGTCCTCTCCTCATATAATATGACGATAAGACAACCTCCTAGTTTTATTTTGCTTAGTTCGTATCTTAACAGAGAATTTCTTTTTTATTAATATGAGAATCTATAGACTTCCATAAACAATAGTGCTTGAAAATTGCTTTCTCGTGTAGTGCTGTTATTTACTTTCGATGCATTCAAGAGTAGATTTTTCCACCTACAGTAAATTAATTGAGCAACATATGAGAATATGAGAATCTATCGTGGAGTACCGCTATTGTAAATCAATCGAGCGACATATTATAAATCTACTGCAAGAAACCTGTTGGGTAAGAAAAGATGTTATCCGGGGGAAAAGAGAGGTTACCTGGGAAGAAGATGGCTGGATACTATAGCAGACCGGAGACTGTGGCAGGCAACAATTTTTTCATGCAGGTTAGGTTTTTCTACTGGAACCGACAAAATCCTATTGTTTTCTATTCACTTTTGATTAAAAGGAATAGGTTTTCTTATTGTTTTCTAACTGGAGGGAATCGGTAATTCTTGTCCAAAAAATTGGAGGGATTTGTGATTTTCTTTTCGTGGTGAGGGAAAGTTAAAATATAAAAGAATTAATTTCAATTAGTGATTTTTAGTGGCAAACTTTTTTATTGTCGCTAAAAGAATATCTTTTACTAGCTAACGGTCATGTGCCGCTAATATTTCAGCTTAAAGAATTTATTAGCAACGATTACCTTATTGCCGCTAAATAATTGCCGCCAAAGGTCTTTTTTGTAGTAGTGAGAGTCTAAATTTCCTCAGTTTGGGATTTTTAAAATAAACGGTGTCCCGGAGCATCGTCAAAAATCCGGGTGGCGACTCTGAAATAATAAATAAATCCCAAATCTGAATAATGTCACTTTAAGTGGAAAAACTCCCTTATTTATCCCTTCATTAATCTGGGGGGTGAAAAAGGAGGTGTGACAATGTCATAACTAATGTCTAGGAATAAAATACTAATACTAATAAAGGAAGGGAAATAGAGAAGTTGCGGACGATGGACAGCTACCTCGAAGTTCCAAACACTGATGACAACAAACTCGGACGACTACTGCTCCGAACAAGTACCTGGATCTGCACAGCACAAAACACCAATCCACAAAATAGTAAAATGCCAAATCTCAATAAAGTGTACATAAGTTCGGAAACCAGTTTCAGTAAAATCCTTTGAAACAAGTATATTTTTCAGTATATCTCAGTAAAACTTTCAAAATATCAGTATAAAAGAATGAAGTGAAGCATAGTTTAAAACTCAGTAACAATATCATCATAAAACTTCCCCTCGGGCCATAATCATCCCTCATAATATCTCCGGAATGTCAGAATCCCGAATCTTCAACTAATGATACCCAGATCTCAAATCAATCTTGGAGAACACTCTAGCTCCCTGAAGCTGGTCAAACAAGTCATCAATACGGGGCAAAGGATATCGATTTTTCACTGTAACCTTATTCAGTTGTCTATAATCAATACACATGCGCATGGAGCCATCTTTCTTTTTCACAAAAAACACGGGTGCACCCCAAGGTGACACACTAGGCTGAATGAACGCCTTATCTAGGAGTTCCTGAAGCTGCTCTTTCAATTCTTTCAACTCTACTGGTGCCATACAGTAAGGTGGAGTAGAGATCGGTTGAGTGCTTGGCACCAATTCAATACCAAAATCAAAATCCCTGTCAGGTGGCATGCTTGGAAGGTCTGCAGGAAATACGTCCAAAAATTACGGACCATAGGAACAGAATCAACAGAAGGAGTCTCACTACTAACATCCCTCACAAAAGCAAGGTAAGACTCATACCCTTTCTCAACCATACGCGGAGCCTTCAAAAAAGAAATCACTCTACTAGGCACATGCTTTATAGACTTTCTCCACTCAACTCTCGGAACTTCGGGCATAGCTAGGGTCACGGTCTTAGCGTGACAATCAAGTATATCATGACATGGGGATAACCAATCCATGCCCAGAATCACATCAAAATCAATCATACTGAGTAACATCAAGTCCACTCGGGTCTCCAGACCCCCAATAGATATAAGACATGGCCGATACACACGAACCACAATAATAGTATCGCCCACCGGAGTCGAAACATGAATAGACGTAACTAAAGACTCACGGGGCATATTAAGAAAGTTAGAAAAATAAGATGATACATAAGAGTATGTGGAACAAGGGTCAAATAAAGCCAAATCATCACTGTGATAAACTGAGATAGTTCCTGTAATCACCGCATCCGAGGCCATAGCATCAGGCCTAGCCAGAAGTGCATAAATTCGTGGCTGGCCTCCACCTGCTTGACCTCCCCCTCTAGGGTGGCCTCTAGCTGCCTGAACACCACCCCTGGCTGCCTGGGTAGGTGGTGAAGTGACTGGGGCTGAAGTCGAGGGCTGAAGCCTCTACTAAGATGAACTACCATGACGATTGGGACACTGCCTCCACCCATGTCCGAACTCTCCACACTCAAAACAACCACCTGGAGCTGGAGATGGAGACTGAAGAGAACCCCTCCCACCATGATAACCGCTGGATGAACCGTGCATAAAAGAACCCTGATATGATGATGCTCTGGAGGAGCTCTGAGCTGGAAGGGCACTAAAAGATGAACGTCCCGGATAAGAACTGCGAGGACCCTGCCCCGAAGATGCACCACTATAAGTTGGGCGAGCTGGCTGTGGAGGTCTAAATGGACGACCTTTGTTATGCTGAAACTGCCCTCTGGAAGGGGCACCACTGAAGCTACATGATCCCCGAGGCCTCTTGGCCTCCCTCTCTTCATGCTCCTACCTATGAACCGACTCAATGTCCCGAGCAATGTCAACAACCTGCAAGAATGTAGCTCCAGACACTCTCTCCCTGGTCATCAAAATATGAAGCTGATACATGAGACCATCTACAAACCTCCTGAGCCTCTCCCTATCAGTAGGGACTAACTCATAAGCATGTCTAGCCAACTCGGAAAACCTCATCTCGTACTGAGTAAGTGACAACTCTCCCTGGCGCAGCAGCTCAAACTGTCTGCGCTGCTCCTCCCTGTGGGACTAGGGAACATACTTCTCCAGAAAGATCGTGGAGAACTGCTGCCATGTGAGGGGTGCTGAACCAACCGGGCTACGCCTCTCAAATGCCTCCCACCAAGTGAAAGCAGCACCAGCAAACTGAAATGTAGCAATCAAGACCCCACTGGTCTCCAAAAATACCCGCAGAATATAGTATCCTCTGGCACTTATCCAGAAAACCTTGGCATCCTCACCCTTTGTGTCGTTGAAAGTCGGAGGCTGAAGTCTACTGAACCTCTCCAGCCTACGTCGCTCATCCTCGGGCATAGCTGGACTACATAGTCCTGAACTGAGGCAACCGGCTAGGCTAGGACTACCCTCGGTGCCTGAATACCATGTACAGCCTGCTCAGGTGTCCGGGCAGCTGGAGTCTGAATGCCTCCCCCGGCCTGAGCTGCAGTGGCAGTAGTAGACATAGAAACTACCTGAGCTAAACTGGTACACACCGTCAATATCTGAGCTAGGGTCTCCTGAAGACCCGGAATAACAATAGGCACTGTCGGTGCCTGAGCCTATCCCGCTGGAGCACCCTCGACGGGAACCTGCTCCTGAATAGTAGGGGGATCCACTGGTACTGTCCCGGCTGCTACACGGGCTGGTCCCCTAATTCCACCATGGCCTCGACCACTTGTGGGTCTGGCTGGTGTTTGGTCACCCTGATCCGTAGCGCGTGTCCTCACCATCTGAGAGAGAATGAAACAATAAGAGTTTAGATTTCAAGAACGAATAGAATGGCACGACAGAGTTCAAGAAAATGAGATTTTTCCTAAGAGTTATGTAGCCTCTCGAAGATAAGTACAAATATCTCTGTACTAATCCGCAAGACTCTACTAAACCTTCTCATGACCGTTGAGTCCTATGTAACCTAGAAGCTCTAATACCAACTTGTCATGACCCCAAATCCTAACAGGCTGTGATGGCGCCTATCGCGGAACAAGGCTAGCCAACAACCACATAACTACACATTTGTTCTATCATAATATTTCGAAAATCAATAATAATCAGCAAAATAAGCAATTAAAATGTTTCTCTATGTCTTTAAGCAAATATAATATAATCTACTGTCTAAACAAAACACCCAAGACTGGAGTCAACTTATCACGAGCATCTAAGAAAAAATATAACTCTGCTAATGTCATAACCAATGTCTAGGAATAAAATACTAATACTAATAAAGCAAGGGAAATGGAGAAGCTACGGACGCTGGACAGCTACCTCGAAGTCCCAAACACTGATGACAATGAACTCAGACGACTACTGCTCCGAACAAGTACCTGGATCTTCACACAGGGGTGCAGGGAGTAATGATGAGTATGCCAACTCAGTAGTAATGAAAATAAATCACAGTCTGAGAATAAGAAACACACAACACAGAACACCAGTCCACAAAATAGTAAAATGCCAAGTCTCAGTAAAGTGTACATAAGTTCGAAAACCAGTTTCAGTAAAATCTTTTGAAACAAGTATATTTTCTAGTATATCTAGGTAAAACTCTCAAAATATCAGTATAAAAGAATGAAGTGAAGCATAGTTTAAAACTCAGTAACAATATCATCATAAAACTGCCCCTCGGGCCATAATCATCCCTCATAATATCTCCCTTAGCACCTCACGATCACTCAGTAACAGTCACTCAGCACCTCACAGTCACTCATACCTCCCGATCACTCGTCACTCGGCACTCGCACTCAGTAGGTACCTGCGCTCACTGGGGTGTGTACAGACTCCGGAGGGGCTCCTACATCCCAAGCGCTATAAACAAGCCACATCATGGCATAAATCATCTCTCAGGCTCTCGGCCTCTCTCATATCATAACATCCTCACAATATTGGTCCTCGGCCTCACTCAGTCAGACACTCTCAACATGCCACTCGGGCCATAAATAAATAGGGTACTCGACCCAAAACAGTATTTCATTTCAAAATATAGTAATATCATCAAATAGGATTGCCAACAATTTAACTAGAAAGACTGAGTGTAAAATCATAGTTTCAAAGTGAGGAATATCAGTAAAATAGGTCCCAAGAGGTTAAACACGTCGGCACTAGGCCCCAAACATGGCTTACAGCCCAATTATATCAAATCATAGTAGTACTATAAAGAATAAGCTTTAAAAGCAGTTTCACAACTCAATAGTTGCCTAAAAAGGTACATTTTTCCAAATTTCCAATTCGTGCACGCCCCACACTCGTCATCCAGTGTGTGCGTCACTCCAAATCTGTGAAAGGATGTAAATTCCGGGTTTTCATACCCTTAGGATTTAAAGACATTACTTACATTAAACTAGCTCGAAAAGCTACTCTGCAACACGCTTGCATCTCGAATCAACTTCCGTGTGCTCCAAATCAATAAATATCAGATTTTTCTCATCAAATTATGCCAAGGGAATGAATTCCAATCGAAAATTATCAATTTTAGCACAAAATCCGAAATTATCCAAAACCCGACCCTCGGGCCCGCATCTCGGAACTCGTCAAATTTTATACCAACACGATCCTCATCATCTCACGAGTTTGTACATATAAATAACCCAAAAATCGGAGTTCGTTTGACCCCTCAAATCTTCCCTAAAATGTCTCATAATCTCAAGCCCTAACTTCACTTTTTTCTACTGATTTTCATAAATTAAACATTGTTAATTTGGTCCTTAATCACATATAATCGAGTTTTAGGGTCCAAAATCCTTACCCCAATGAAGAACAATGGTTTCCTCTCTTCAAAATTGCCTCAAAAGCTCTCTTCCCGTTCATAAATGGTGAAAAAGTGGGTATTGGTCGCGGAGGATTTTAATATAAACTGGCCAGGTTTTATAAAATACTCAGTGCGTTCGCGATTCCTCGCGCGCGTTCGCACAACACTTACTCTCCTCCTTATTCGTGATCGTGTACGCTCAAACGCGTTCGCACAGAGTAACCAATCACTCCCCTTCCACGCGCGCCCACACTATGCGATCGCAAAGGAACAAATGCGACCGCACTGCCTTGCTCTCCCCTACCCACGTGATCGCGGCCATAAGTTGGCGATCGCATAGAAAAAATTTTGAGCCTCACCAACTAACATGTGCGATCTCATACAACACCCTGCGATCGCATAGAAGAAAATCATACCTGCAACAAACCAGAAAAAACTGCTATTTTACTAAGTCCAAAAGTGCTCGTTTGAGCATCTGAAATACACTCGAGGCCCCGGGGACCTCAACCAAACCTACCAACATGTCATATATGATCATTCAAACTTAGTTTCACTCTCGAAATACTAAAAATAACATCAAAACACCAAAATCACATCGAATTCAAGCCTATGAACTTTGAAATTTCTAAATTCCATCAACGATGCCAAAACTATCCAAAACACATCTGATTGACCTGAAATTTTGCAGACTTATCCAAAATGACATTACGAACATGTTCCAACTTTTGGAATTCCATTCCGACCCCGGTAGCCTATTTTTCACTACGGATCGTAAATCACCAAAAACTAACTTTCGCCAATTCAAGCCTAATTCTACACCGGACATCACAAAAATATTCCGAACACACTCCTAAGTCCCAAATCACCTAACGAAGCTATCCGAGCCATAAAATCTGCATTCCGATGTTGTTTACCAATAAGTCAACTCTCAGTTGACTTTTTCCACTTTAAGGCTATTTTTAAAGACTAAATGACTAAATTCTCACTACAACAATTCTGAACCCGAGACAACCAACTCTAACACATCGTAAATAGTATAACCAACCTATGACAAGGCAAAAACAGTAATATAATGAAGTTTCTACGTAACGACCGACCGGGTCGTTACATTATGCATCGAGGACTATGCATGCAATGAGAGTAGGGTGGGGGAATAAATTTTTGTATATTATAATTGTATATACAATGTTTTTCTAGTAGTCATAACTCTTAGTCTAGTGGTAGTCCATCGTTAAATTTAGTATACAAATATAGAAAAAAATGAAGAAAATTAAAAAAAATTAGAAAACTTTGGACTTTTCCCCACAATGGATCTCTTGGCCAGCTTTCTTGAGCGACTAAGGTCCGATTAAAAACAAAAACACCAAAATTATTTTCTTTTGTTTTAATTAGTGGTAGTTAGGTAGTAATTACCTTGGTTTCTTTTGGCACTGGTTCTTTTTGAAGGGGTGTAATTTGAATCAATCTTTGTAGGATTAGGATAGGAGGAAAAACTGAGTTGCTCTAGATACCTTTTCACATGTTTGATACTGGCACATTTATGCTATGACATGCGGTCTATCTTCTTTTGTATTTGGTTCGAAATTTGATGCCATAGTGAAAAAGAAAATGAAGAATAACCTGCTTTAGGACGCCTCTTCTCAGTTGCTTGGATCGTATGACATCTAGTGCATTGTTGCTTAAATTTCTCAACTATGTGTACTTTCTTGACTTGAGAGCTGAACATAATCGTCTTGATTGAATCATGTGCAATGTGTGTGTGTGTGAGGATTCGTGATATTCTTGTGACATCCTGTGTAGTCTAGAACTTTCCATGTGTGTTGTCCAATGCGAAATCAGTAAGTGTGCTAGTATGGGAGATGACGTAGGCATTTATTTTCTTTATCATGTATGTACTTGTCACGTAACAAATAAAAATTTCCGTTGTTAGCCCATTTGATCATGTAGATCTTTTCTTTGGCACCACATTACAAGTCTTATCCCCATTTTTTGTTCTTAAATTATGCTTGTTCAACCTTTACCTTCGTAGGCACTTAGTAGCTAAAAGAAGTAAGGCGATATCATGGGAAGTAAATTTTTAGTGGTACCATGGAAGGGCCCAAAATGTACACTAAGTTATGAAAGACCACTAGCCGAGAATCTTTATGTAGGGAGTGTGTGTATTAAAGAAAAAAAAGAAGAAAAATAAAAGAGGGAAAGAAAAATACATAGGAACAATTGAGAAAAATGTTGATCTGCCAAAAATGGAAAACCACACCTCCTAATCTTTCCGTGCTAGTGAAGATCTATATGTGCTTAAACAAAAACGGTCTAAGTTGTGTATGGTTTTGCGACAAGGTGAATTGGTTGAGAAGAATATGTGCTTGAATGTTGAGTGTAGTGTATCAAAGTGCTTATGATACCACTTTTGTCACGATCCAAACCTATGTAGAAAATTATACATGACATCCTATAAGGCCAACATGATCATTTGTAAACTCAAAACATAGGCCGACAAGGCCATACAAGTATTCGTATACATGACATCTGTCTACAAGTCACTAAGAGTGCATAAGTATCATAAAGGTCGGGACTGGTCCCCACTATACCAATCAATACATGTCCTAATTATACTGACAATATAAGCAACTCCGGAGCAAATTGAGCGTACCAACACCTTTCGCTGAGCTGATGACCTACTTGGAGGACTCTCAACCTGTCTATCGGGACATGCGGGCATGAAACGCAGTGCCCCAGTACCTGTCCCTTAGCCTATATTACAACCCCGAAAGACATAATTAATTCTAGACTTGGATATATTAGATTAGTAGAGATATACAGTACCGGAAAGTCTATGGTACGACCACATGGTGCACATGAACTTCTTTGCGAGAGTAAGTGGATATTTTCAATAGTGTGATGTCCTTAAATTTTGTTCAAAGTCATACTTGAATGTGTGGACTATCTTTATATTCACTCTCTTATTTATTCGTGAAGGCTTATGGTCTCATGGTGGATAGGTAATGTTGTTAACTTCTCTTGTAGAGTGAGTGCGTGAGTTGAGGATGCTTAGTGGTAACGAGTAGGTTTTGAGGCAAGGTGATTATGAGTAGGTTGTTTGAATTGAAACGCTTATACTTTGGCATGTAGAGAATGGGAAGAGTGTGGATTGTGTATGTTTATGCTTAATTGCCGACATCAACCATAGTCAAGGGTAGAGTGTATGAGCGAAGTTCTTCTCCATAATTAATGTGTAAAGTAGGTGGGGGTGTTGTACGGAGTTACATTGCTCGAGGGCGAGCAAGAGTCTAAGTGTAGGGTGTTTGTATTTTGCTTAAAGTATGTGTAATATATTCATGCCGCCTCACATTTTACTCGAACTTCGTAGTTTTGTATACATATTGTAATGATTTATGCTAATTTGTGGTATTTTTAAGTGTAAGAGTCACCCAGAAGCACTGTGGAACAAAATGGCACGATTTGAAGCAAAAAGAGAAGAATTAAAGAGGGCATGATCTTAACTCTAAAGTGGGGGTGAATTTGTGGCTAGGATAGAAATATACCTAATTACAATAATTGAGTATCGTGATCTTAATGCATTCTTCATAGATTGATCCCATAAGAATATATGTGTTAATTATTTTGGACATGCGAGTAGTAATTCAGGAGAATACTATGAGTATACTTTGCTCGATTACTTAGAAATCATAAGCTAATTGCATGAAAAGGGAAGTTAGTTAGAACACAATAGAATTGGTGAATCGATTACAATCCTGGAATGTTTAGCTCTATTTATTACTCAACACAACTACTTTCTGCTTTCTAAATTAGTTAATTGTTACATTTAATGCTTAAATATAAATCACATAACTCAACCTTGATTGACTTGACTGAATAACAATTTGAGTGAAATTAGTAGGTACTTAAATACAAGGCGTAATGGCTTCTGAGCCACTTAAACTTGCACCGGATGTTAAAGTTGATACGTGAACTTTCGATTTTCTCATTTTAGCACTCCAACTCAATAAAAATACTTATAATAAACCCCTCCCTTAGAGCGTGTATCTCAATTGCCTGACATGAGTACCACATCAGATGCAAAGACCATTTATTGTTTGACATTTGTAATATCTGGGTCACATCCCTTTTAAAATTAATCTACCAAAATTTTAATTTTTGGTCTGTTTCCTTACTTCTTCACCATAGTTCCTCCAAAACCTTCCCTTCCCCAACCACTATTTCCA
>ML279601.1:0-74317 GCA_005239495.1 Nicotiana undulata
ATCTCTCCGATAGTCGGGACATTTTGAGAGTAATCTCTCCAGTAGTCGGGTCACATTGAGAGTGATCTCTCCGATAGTCGGGACATTTTGAGAGTAATCTCTCCAATAGTCAGGCCACATTGAGAGTAATCTCTCTGATAGTCAGGACATTTTGAGAGTAATCTCTCCAGTAGTCAGGCCACATTGAGAGTAATCTCTCCGGTAGTCGCGCCATATTGAGAGTAATCTCTCCGATAATCGGTCATATTGAGAGTAATCTCTCCAATAGTCGGGACATTTTGAGAGTAATCTCTCCAGTAGTCGGGCCACATTGAGAGTAATCTCTCCGATAGTCGGTCACATTGAGAGTAATCTCTCCGATAGTCGGGTCATTTTGAGAGTAATCTCTCCAGTAGTCGGGCCACATTGAGAGTAATCTCTCCGATAATCGGGTCATTTTGAGAGTAATCTCTCCAATATTCAGGAAAGGATGAGTACTCATCCCCCTGCATCCCAAGATTGTCTTCTCCGTGCATGCATCATCTCGTTAAACAAGAACACACCTTTCTTATTTCACCTACAAAAAAATGGACAATAGAATAAAAGAAAGCATAAGAAAATAAGACAAAATTACCTTCGGGTCAATACTTCTAAGCCGTCAAAAGTAAACTCAAGCGGCTTGCAAATAATGCGAATGTGTGTTCAACAAATACGAGCACACAAACTTTATATAGATCTTGGAAACAAGATATTGCAGTGATGCTACCGATGTGGGATGGCTGTTGTGATCAAAATCCAACAAGGATTTGAATTNAGAAAAGACACCAGAAGATATAACAAGAAGCAAGAGAGAGCTCGTGGATCAAACGCCGCAAATTTCTCTACAAGTTTCAAGCTTCAAACAATCCAGTTCAAGTTCAATAAATCAAGTTCAAGCTCAATAACGTAGAACAATTCAAGTATTCAAGATCAAGAACGAAGTCAAAATCAAATATAAGGCGTTCAAGATCAAGGCTACTTGTTCGTGATACAATTCGTGGCAACAATCAAAGTGTTCGCGACGGATAAATCAAATTCAAATTCAAGATCAAGCTCAAAGGCCCTTGAATTTATACTAGAAAAGTAGAATCAGAGGATTCATAGAGATTGTAACGCTCAAATATTTGAAATCAAATACTACGATTGTCGCAATATTTTTCGGTTTTGATTTTATTTTCTTGACGCAATTTATTGTCTACAACGTGCAATTAAATTTTCAAGATAAACTTTAGATATTAAATTTTATTAGTAAATTTACCAACATGAGATATTTATTTAATATATTTAAATATTTAATTCGGTATCAATTTTTTTTATCTAGCAAGACTTTAATTTTGTGGTCATATCCATATTTTAAGAGTTCTCATCATAAGTTTAAGAAAGTTTTAATCTCAGATTCGATTAATCTTTTCCTTTTATTTTTAATAGTTTCTTTCTTTTTTAATGTAATTATTTTTCTTACTTTTGCTATAATGTTATCTAATATATAATATTATCATGTTTTAATGTAAATTTTTTTATTAACTTTATACTTTATTTAATAATTTTATCCACTACTATTTTAAATATAATATAGACAAATATGTAATTTTTTATATTAAATAAAATATGTATTTTATGTTTAAACTATTGCTTAAAAATTTCAAATTATTTTAATTTATTATTAATATTTTTAAGTTTGTATACTTACTTTATTTTATTTTCTTAAATAATTCTTAGTATAAATATCCTTATATTATCTCTAATTTATTTATATTATTTAATATTTTTATCTTTTTAATCTATTAGAGTTTAGTTATATGGCCTTATCCACATGCATGTTGTTTCTTATTATACTTGCAAAACTTTCTCATCTTAAATTTCAATAAGTTTTATGCTTCTTCTTTTGTACGATGAATTATTGAATTTTGTTTTTCTCTTTTTGTTCTTCAGTTTTGGGGTGAGGTGATCATGCAAGACATGGCGCAACTTCATATATCCAAGAACATAGCTCTTGATAGGAACATGTGGAGGTCGAGCATTAGGGTAGTAGGCTAGGGGAAGTCGAGAGTTCTTCCCTCTTTATACCGGGTAGTCTGATAGAATTTTATTTAGGTTTGTTAGGAGTCGATGTTGTGTTCACATTGTTGTTTTGCTAGTTTTGTGTTATTTTTCTTTTACTTATTCATTGTTGTTATTTTCTTTCTTGCACATTTTGTTGTTACATGTCTTTTCTTTTGTTTATTTTCTGATATTATTGTCTCACTTGTCGAGCCGAGAGTCTCTGGGAAACAACCTTTCTCCCCTTTTGGGGTAGGGGTAAGGTCTGCGTATACTCTACTTTCCCCAGACCCCACTAGTGAATTTTTACTGGGTATATTGTGTTGTGTTGTGATTTTGTTCCTCAGTTTTGCTATTATATTATTCAATACTTAATATTACAGTACAAATAACTATAAAAGTATTTCAATAGTAACTTCGAGTATGTTTCTTATATTCTAAAGTGTGATTTTTCTTATCCTATTTTTTTAATAAATAAAATCTATCTCAATTTTTTACAAGAATGGTTCTACTATCATTTTATAGAGAAAGTATAAAATATTCATTATACCAATTTGTGAATATTAATATGAATCTATTATTTTTGTTATTAAAATATTTTTACTAATTATTAATTATTTTCGCACCTTATAAATAATTTTTATATTTTATGTAAGATCTTATTTTGTTGCTTGAAACTTTTTTATTCTTAATATTAATAATTTTTAATATTTTAAGTAAATTTTAATTTAATTTTATAGCACAACTATTGAATACGAAAGT
The DNA here is from genome assembly GCA_005239495.1 of Nicotiana undulata. Taxonomy (NCBI): domain Eukaryota; kingdom Viridiplantae; phylum Streptophyta; class Magnoliopsida; order Solanales; family Solanaceae; genus Nicotiana; species Nicotiana undulata. The sequence goes on from ML279601.1 coordinate 2,821, forward strand.
AAGTGAAATGAACAAAATATGGATATAGAACACTAAGCCAAATATTTCTCAAGAAAAAAGGAGAGGCAAGAACCCTAGCGGCTGTTACCTTATTAGTGCAGAATTCTCAATTTTTGACTCCTCAATTTAAAAGAAAATTGTACTACAGGGTGTTAAAATAGTTAAAAACTTACGTATAATAAATCGTAAGACACGTGTCTTACACATACACATTCACACCTTAATCATTTGCTAATTGATATAGAGGGTGTTTGGCTAAGCTTATAAGCTGATCAAACTGGCTTATAAACAATATTCGGCTTATCTACGTATTTGGTAAAATTAAAAGTGCTTATAAATTAAGTGCTTATAAGACAAAAATAAGCCAAAAGTCATAAGTTGGTCTCCCACAACTTATCAAATTTCAGCTTATAAGCACTTTAGATTTGACCAAAATATTTACTATTTTATCCCTAAAATATTTCTTCTTAAAACAAAACTCTTCGTATAGTTTTTCTTTATCCCAGTTCTTCAATACATATTAAGTGCTTGTTTCTTCTCTACAAACGCTGTGTGCATTTTTTAAGGTTTTTTTCTTAACTTTTGTTAATTTATACTCTACCTCTTCTAATTTATAATTGTATACTTATCATAACATAAATTATATTTATAAAAAAGATATTATCTAATCATTTTTATAACTAAAAGAACATGATAAATAGATAGCATCTAAAATTTTGAAGAAAATAACGTTTTTAGTAGTGTAATTGTTATAAGGTCATTTAAGTCATTTTAACATGAAAAGAGCTTATCAACACTTTTTAATCAAACTATTTCAGTTGCTTATTATTAATTTTAGCACTTAATCCAAACACGTAACTGTTTACATTTTTTAAATCAGTTTCAGCACTTAAAAGTGCTTTTCAGCAGGGGCGAATGCACCCTAGTCCTAGCGGTGTCATCCGACACCGCTTCTCCGGATAATTTTAGTTATTACACATATAAATATTGTGCAAAAGGCATACATAAATCATATGACACTGCTGAACAAAAGATAGTGTCTGGTCTGATGGTCAAGCGCCTTACTTGCAACGTCACGGTCTGTTGTTCGAATCCGTCGTATCCGTTTCTTTTGCATTTTTTTCTTCTAAAGCCTCTTTTGTTTAAATAAAAAGAACCGTGTCCTCTTCCGTGACCCTTAAGTGATAATGAAATACTATGTAGCTTCCAAAAAGTACGTATTATTTTACAATAAGATAAACGAATTTTAAACCGTAAGTACGAAAAAGTTGTCATCCTCTATAACTTGTAATTTTTAAGTGACAGGGTTTGGTGGTGTTGCTTTTCTCTATTTCTTATCTCCTATATTTATTGTAGTAATTGTTCATCACTTCAAATTTCGACACCGCTTACAAAAAATTCTGTATGCGCCCCTACTTTTTAACACCCAGTGCTTATGAGCTACTCTAAATCAGCTAAGTCAAATGGGCTCATAGTAGAAACTTTAACTTTTAACTACTATAATTAAATTACTACGGTTAAATGACTTAGTAAGGTTAAAATTGAAGTTTGGTTGTGTATCTCCTAAGCTAATTCTTATGGATTAAGGATTCTCAAATCTCCATGACGAGTTGCTATAATACTGCAAAAAATTTTCGGACTTCGATAATTATACACAAACGCGTTCAAAAGAAAGAAATGTCAAGTAGAATTGGAATTAGGTTATACCAATTTAAAATTTGTGATCCTTGCTTTTAGAATTATATATGTGTAGATAATTTAAAATTTTCTACACTTTCTACTTTAAGGTATCATTGTCTAGAGAGACATATTTGTGATCGTTGCTTTGACATAATATTTAATATGACTAGAGAATTTATTTTTATCTATTTAAATCCTTGATGCAGACGTGTTTGATTACTTTTTTTTTTATAGCAAATGTTGTTTAAATACTATAATCTCTTTGTTCTTTTATTTCACAAGTCACGTTCTATTAAGTTATATATCCCAGTTTCATATTGAATTTATGAAGTATAAACCACAAAAATCATAAACCGATATGAGACTAAAGTTGCTGTTATTCATAAAGCATTTGATTGTATTGGTCTAGCTGCAGAAAAAAGCCAAGGAGTTGGTAAGGGAAGAAATTGAAGATAAGACTCTCGAGTAAAAGAAAAAAAACATTAATGAATTTGATTAGAATTCTAGCCCTTTCGGAGAGGCATAGTATTGTTAGCTCGGTCGCCTTGAAGGAGGCCTTTTTAGCCTTCCACTTAAGCTGCTTAGAAAAGGTCCAAAATCAATCTTAAGGAATAGTAAAGCTTCTTAGGGTCTTTCGATTCAGGTGTGGGTAATTCATATCTTCATGATATTTATTTTACCGAGCCTCTTCTCGAGACAATGCCCAAATTATTACGCCTTTCTCTAATTATAACCCATATAGGCCGTAAAATATATTCCTTCTCACCATCCCTACAGTGAATGGGACAACTATATGCATTCTTATTATGGTCGTATACTATGATTACGCTTCTATATTTTTTCTCATTCAGTCAAAAATTGATTTTACGTTATGACTTCCCCTTTATACCGTGCGTTAATGGTTCCTCACCTTGTCTCCAAATGGAATTGAATACGCCAAATAAAATTTTTAGGGGATAAGAATTAACATTTAAAGACCAATAGCAAGTTGCGATATAAAATTCATCAATATTGTTAGGGATTATCTTGATTTTGTTGAAGAAAAAAATAATATATTTACTATAGTTGGATTTTCCTTTTTGTAGAAGGAAATCATAATTAATTTCTTCCATGTTTGACTAGTCTTTTTCTTGTAGGAAAATGTTTGGACTTCTATAAATTGAGTATCCTTACTTTTGATTCAGCAGCATCCACAATGTAGTCATATTTGAAAGTCGTGTTTAGGGGGAGAAATTTACGAGACAAGTGTTATTGTGTCGCTTGTGTTTTCCTCTTCGTGAGGTTGTACTCTCAATATTTTTGTACTCTCTTTTATTGTAGTGGATTGCTGACGTTGGTCAATTGGCCGAACCACGTTAAATGTTTGTATCTCTTTTCGTATATTTCTCTTTTGTTGTTGGGTTATCGTCGTTCAATGTTTACTTTACTAGCTCTCGCAATACACCTGATTTTTTCGGTCCTAACATATATATTATTAGAAGTTCAAATGAAGCTCAACATAAAAGTAAGAGAGGAGTGAATGAAGACCTCCACGGAGCGATAAGGAGATCGATGAATTTTTAATCTTCCTCTTTATGTATAAAATTACAGACATATAGTCGATGGACTAGCGCTTCAACCATGTTTACAATCATAAAATATGTGATAAATAGGGCTTATGACTCAAGTTGCGTTAACTTGATATTGGAGATGGATAAAGAGGATTTTGAGGAACTGTTCATTACTCCTTTACTGTTGCCTATTGGTTCTTCATATTTAATTTGTTTGCCCTCTCAAGTACTACTTGGTCTTCTTTCTCACTATGTGGCAATTGGCAGTATGGAAATTCTTGATCCTTCAATAATTCACGAGACTTGGCCAGAAACAGTAAAAGAATTCCCATACAATCTTTGGGGAGCTGAATACATAATTTAGCCGCCTCAATAATCTGTGAAGAGGGGCTTGGTATGTAAGATTTGCAGTGAAAAATATGTACAAAGCAATAAATTGGATGAGGAAAATAGGAGAATATGCAATATAACTTGTTATTCATTATAGAGGAACGGGCTAGGCTGACAATAGGGAATTATAATTGGGAGGATGACACAGTTACCTACAAAAATAAAATTATTTATCCATTTTTACTTATTTATTTTCCTACCCATAATAGTTTTTGTGGGAAAATTTCTCTTTTTTCTCTAATTCTTTTTTTATTTTTATGTTTCTTCCCCCCCCCCCCCCCCCCCCCCCCCTTCTTTTCTTTCTTTTCTCCTTTTCTTTTTTCTCATTTTATTCTTATTTTTTTCTTTTTTCCTTTTCTAATTTCATTTAACTTCTTTTTTTATATTCTTTTTCTCTTCGTAATCCAATTTCATTTATTGTTTTCACTATTTTTTATTATTCTTTTTTATACAATAAGAAAATATAACTGATATCGTAAATATTTGTTTACCTTTTTTTAATATAACTAGTATAATATACTTTTTTTTTCTTCTCATTTAAATTCAATTATTAAACTGAAATAATTTCAGTTGTCACTTGATCTAATTAACTGAATATCACACTGACTACTGCTGAGCATCATAAATTACATATTTAGATTCTAAGAATCAACACGTGATTGCCATGCAAAATTTGATTTCCTTCCCTACAAATATCAGTACACACTCTACCATTAGCAGTAATACAACCAATTATAGAGCAAGAAAATATAATCTACAACTGTGATGACCCAAAAAGTAATCTCTCGTTATAAGTCAAAACTGTGTTCCGAGGCCTTGAAAACCTCCTTTTGTCTCACCTCGTTTTGTGTGCGCAGTCTAGGTGTATATCCGGAAAGTTTTTATATGAAAAATTGAGAAAAATGCTATTTGCCTTTAAAATTGAATTTAAGTTGACTTCGATCAACATTTTGGGTAAACAGACCCGGACTCGTGATTCGATGGTCCCGGAGGGTCCGTAGAAAAATATGGGACTTGGTCGTATGCCCGGAATTGAATTCCGAGGTCCCAAGCTTGAGAAATGAATTTTTAGAAATTATTTTACTAAAAATATAAAAGTTTTTGGAAATTTGACTTTATTTGAAATTGATGGTATCGGGCCCGTATTTTAGTTTCGGAGCCCGGTACAAGTTTAATATGATATTTGAGTTGTGCATGTAAAATTTGGTAAGAAACGGAGGTCATTTGACGTGATTCGGACCCGTAGTTGTGAAATTTGAAACTTTTGAAAGTTTGAGATTTTTCTTTGATTTTATGCTAAATTCATTGTTTAACATGTTATTTTGGCGATTTGATCGCACGAATAAGTCCATAGGATTTTTTTAACGTTGTGTACATGTTTGGTTTGGAGCCCCGAGGGCTCGAGAGAGTTTTGGACGGGTTTCAGGGTGTTTAGACTTAGGAAATCACTGCTGGTGCACCAGTTTTGGTGTGCCCGCACCTGCGAGCCTAGGGCCGCAGGTACGGACCTTCAGCCGCACGTGCGGTCCAGCCCAGCCTGCCCTCTTTCGGAAGATGCGACAAGTCTTCCGCAAAAGCGGTTCCGCATGAGCGGATAGGCCTCCGCAGGTGCTACCCTCAGTGGACTTGCCCATTTCCGCAAGTGCGACCCAAGCACTGCAGGTGCGAGGGTCGGACAATGTGTTTTAAGTTAGAGCTTCAGTCGTTTTCTTTTTCAAATCTTCACAAAAATAGAAGAAGGCGATTTTCTCAAAAAAATTTCTTCCCTTATCATAGGTAAGTGTCCATTAACTAATTTATTTCAACTTTCTAATGTTTTTCATCAATTATCATCAAGAATTCTAGGGTTTTAAAGGTAGAAAATTGGGGATTTGGGTAGAGTTAGGGCTTTTTCTAAGATTGGAATTTAGACCTCGTTTTGGGGTTGGATTCTGAAACTAATTACTTATTCGGGCTCGTGGGTGAATGGGTGATCGAATTTTGGTCCGAACCTCGTGTTTTGACCAAGCGGGCCCGGGGTCGATTTTTTACTTTTTGGGAAGAATGATAGAAAACTCATAATTAAGCATTGGGGTTGAATTATTTAGCATTTATTGATATTCTTAAGCTGATTATGTCTAGATACAATTGAATTGGAGGCGAATTCTAAAGGGAAAGCGGTAATTGAGGCTTGAGTTTGGTCGTGGAATTCGAGGCAAGTGTTTGGCTTAACCTTAGCTTGAGGGAAAATGTGTTGTGTCCTATTTGCTATGTGTTGGTATCATGTTCAACATATAGGTGAGGTGACGAGTACCTATACGTTGGTGTCAAGAATGCCCGTGAGTTGAATATTATGATTTACGTGGGTTCTTCTTCTTCTCCGATGGCCTTCACCGTCTCTCTGACCACCTCCAGTCTCACCCCTTTCGACCACCAGCCGCCTTGAAGCCTTATCTCTCCGATCCTCTCCGTCTTTGAGACCTCCATGGGTTTCAAACATGCCGGACCACCACTGGAAGCTCTGCTTGGGGTTGTTTCCGGCCTTTCTCTGATGGGTTTTGACTCGATGGTGCTCTAAACACCATTTTCCTGAGTTTCACAGCCAGGTTCCTTTACTTCTCTCTCTGGTTTCTCATGAAATCCTAATCTCGACCTAAACTTCTTAAATCTCTGTATTTTAACGATTTCGACTCACTTCTTTTATGTTTTGAACTATCCTCTACTTGATCTTTTTTTCAAGTTTTAAGCATTTTTGTCTCCTTTTGAAACTAGGGTTTCTCGACCCTGTTCTCAAAACTATTTTCCTCTGATTTTTTAAATGCCTCTACTGTGTTTTAGGCTATTATCTCTTGATTTTATGTTATTTGAACTATTATTGGTGAAACCCTAAGTATTCTGGGTTGTTCTTTACTACTTGACTATGCATTTATGTGTTCTCTGCAACTCCTGCTTTGATTCATGGTCACGACCTCTAATTCCTGCTATTCTGTGAGTATCTCTTCCTGTTAATCATGTGACTGCTATTTAAATGCTTGATAATTCCGACCTTTACCCTACTGGATGTTTACTTGTCTTATATTGATCTTTTTTTTGTGTGTAAAGAACCCCATGCTTATAATGTTTTCCTTAAATACATGGTCTTGTATATTCTTTCTGTAATTCTGTACCAATTTTTTAATTATTTCTATATTCATATGAGGCTTTCCTTAATTACTCGGGATTCCCTGTAATTACAATAGAATTCGAAATCCTCTTAATTGATTTTCTAATTGATACCCTATTTTATTTCATAAATGTGATATAATTTCAACTTTCCTTAATTACCCACTATGTATTTGGCTTTGTTTATGCACGAGTGATTTTTCCTCCCTAATCAGCCTTATTAAACTTATTTACTTTCCTTATTCTGCCTCGACTATACCGTTTGAACTAGACTCCTTAATTAAAGGAGTCCAGTTGGCTTAATTGACACTAATTGATTGCTATTTCCATGTTTGTGCACTCGTTGCCTAAGTACTGCTTGTTTTCAAAACTATATAAGGACTTGTCTTCCCTCTTTACAGACACGGAGAATTCACACGACAATACATTAGTACATTGAATACACTATTCTCTCTTGTGTTCTTGCTCTCTTTCTTTCTCTGCTCTACTGTTGTTCTCTACTCTTGACTGTTATTAGCCGGCTGAAATCCAAGGCTAATATTATGCTCATACTTGGCTCTTTCATTCCACTGTGCTCTCTGTTGTTACTGGTATGTCCTGATTTAGCTTCAAAAGTTTCCAAACCAATGTGGTTATTACTACTTCAGTATGTTATATTCTTAATTGTTTTTCTACCTATACTTCTACTGTTTTACATGCAATTGATGCCCTGTTTGCCAGTTGATATTCGCCATGCTTACTTCTTTACCTGTTTATGATTAAATCAATACTTGTTATGGGCTTTACTTATTCTTGTATGCATCTGTTAGGCCATCTCTATTCTTGTATCATGTATGAACTTTCCTATCCCCTGGTCCCTGAAACTTTATCTGTTACTAATCATCCTATCTATGACTTACATGCTCCCATGACTGTTACTTGCTTTTAATCCTACCTGTTATATATGTATTCTGTTACTGTCTACTATTATGTCTAAACTTGACCATTTCTTGGTCCCCTGAACCTCTGTGATCTCGTGTATTCATGCCTAGTGAGTCTCTGTACCTCCTGGGTATTATGTGATCTATTTGTCCCCTCTACCCCATAGTCCTTGTGTGCAACTCTATATTGTTGAACCTTTGATTGGTGTTTCTGATTGTTTCAAGTTAGTATTTTTTTAAAAACAACTCTCCAATTTTAAAATAAAACTCCTTTCTTAAACTATGGACTTTCCTCTCTTCCCTGCACTTCACACTACTCTTAGAAATTAGGTCCTACCCCCTTCGTGTGAGCATTGCCTTGAGTACCCCTGAGTACTCATTGAACTTTGACACACAAGGCTGGTAATTCCACACTACACTTTGTTAAAATCTTGGCAATTTTCTTGGGTTCTGGTATTGGCCAGGGACCCATTTGGGGCCTTGGGGAACTTTGCCGCACCCAGGCCATGTAAGGCTGTGAAACTCGAAATGAGTGAGGCTGGGAGATTGAGCCTGATTGAAGGCTCCCTATAGAATAACTTCTTATTTTTCTTTTTTCATTACTGTAACTCATTTATTACTGGTTTGTAATAATTTGTAAATAAATAACTGGGGCTAGATAGTGTATACGGGGGGTTATGCATGCTTAGTGTAATCATGGGTAGACAACATGCTTATGGGCTTCTATTTACTTACTTGTGCAATAGATAATCTGTCTACGACATGCATCTCATTAGAAATCCTGCTTTAGGTTCTTCTATTTTCAGCATATCTACTATGTTCATTTCGTAAACCATGATCACTGTAATAACCAAAACAAGCAAATAAACGGTTGTAAGGCATTATCACTTCATTTTTCACGATCACGACATTTAGAAATCATGTTTTAGGGTACTCCTGTGTGCATTAGATATCCTGCCTTTAGGATTTCTTATTTGTCGAACTACAGTAGCTGAATGCCCAATTAGCATGTTAATCTAATAATCCCATAAAATATGATTAGTCTACTTGAAACATTTTCTTTAAATATACATCTTTAAAATCAGAATCCAAATATGCATGTTCACCTTTTGAGATAGTTAGGCAATGTATACGACGTCTAGGCAAACTTTAGGCCTAATGCGTATTAAAATCAAATCAATTATGTTCTACTAGTTTAATCAGCCTCTTTTAATCCCTTTTGAACTTTGCTGCTCGCATTCTTGATTTTGCCTCTCTGAAGTTCACTCTACTTCTTATTAAGACTCCTACTCTATATTTTTAGCAAATCTTGAAGTCATGCATTTGCTAACCCTTAGGATTTTCTGGTTCTTGCACTATTATGTTTTCAAACTGTTGGGTTGTAAAGTTACTTCATTCCGCTCTAATCGTGCCATTCCGAACCCTTGCTCTGTGAACCTGCTATTTTTGGTACAATTTTACCACTCTTTTACTACAATTCTCTTTTTAACTACTACTCTCTGTTAAGCTACTACATTTTAGTCACTTCTCTTTTAAAATCACTATATCACTGCAAACCATGATTTAATGATTTTCATATGTATTTTCTGGAAACTTTAAATCCCTGTATATCTTCTAAATCCTACCGTTGTCTCTAAACAACTGCATTTCTGAAAAATCAACCATTTTCTGAATTACTCAATCTAAATTGAATTGTCTACTTCATCGCTAAGTTTTTTTCCAAAGCAGATCCTTTTGCAACTTACTGGTTTCACTTTAAATACCTATTTTAAACTCCCATCGTTGAGACCTTAAGTGTGTTTGAGACGTGCTACTTATATGTCTACCTGTGGAGGGGTCTGTGAGCCTTTATTTGCCTCTATGTGTGTTCCCTTATACGTGCAGTCCGACTTGTTATGTATGTCGCTTAGTGTTTTATCCTTTAAACCTAAGGGTTCAACCTAGTCCCTGCCTTGTAGGAATAGTAGTCCTAAGTACCCTCCAGGACTTATAGAATGGGACGGGGTAATAGCACGCAATAAGCACTCGGGACCAGCACACACACATTTTAAAATAACCTTTACGGGGTGGGAAGGGTAGAATACGGATATGACGACCGGTGTGCTAATACCACATGTAGCCACCTCTTTGAGGAAGTGACATACTGGGTATTGCATTGAGGTGATCCGTATTACTTTAAACCTAGGATAATTTCTTTAAATATTTGCAATGTTTCTAAAAGCTTTAATAAAACTTGCGCTTTGTATGAAATCCCCTCTTATCTGAGCCCTACTTTCTTGTCTGTCCAAATTCACAAAACTTCTTGGCTGGGACCCATAGTTGTGGATCCTGAGGGGTGCCTAACACCTTCCCCTTGGGATAATTTCAAGCCCTTACTTGTTCTCTGGTAACGCAAACTAGTCCATGAGCTATAAACTCTAGGTGCCCTAACGCACTATAAAATCGTTAGGTGGCGACTCTTCCTTAAACCCTTTCCTCTAAGGAGTTTTCCTAAATGTCATAAAACCCGATCTCTCCGTACCTAACCCGTGCGATAGAAAAAGGGGGCGTGACAGCATGGCAACTCTGTTGGGAACCTTCCCTAGGCTTATACCATTATGAGTTGTTTTGTGAATTTGAACCTTTAATTTTGTTAAATGCTTATACCTTTTCCCCTTCCCCGTTATATGTTGTTAACTGTTTAATTTTTGAGTATTTATTTCACCTGAACGAAACTGACATATCTTCATGTTTTCTTTGTAACTGTTTTCCATTATAACTGTTGTATTTTCTTTCTTTACCGCTTTCCTCAACGTGAAAATACATGCCTATTTGTTTAAATACTATTTATTGCATATCATGCTCCGCATTCATATTCCACTCGTGCCAAACAAAAATCCTATAGCAACGCTTACAAGTGGTTGCGCTATTCCAATATTATCACCCCCTAAATTCAGAAAGGCGTATTTGCGGTAAAACTAGTCGATCAGCGGTGCAGTCGACGGTTCCGTGCCTTCCCCCTTGAGTTATCCGCTCAAGGGTATTAGTCTAAAACCCCAATAGAAACCTCATTCTATTGTATGTTGCATGCATCATGGTCAAACCTAGCCAGGCTAACGTGTTGTCCGCACGATAGCCTTTAAGATAGCCTTGTCCAAAGTCCATTGGGTTTCCCTGGAACCCAAAAGGACGCTTTCACGTTCTGTGCATTTATTTGGAGAACTTAAATGATCATGCTAATTATTGATGTTAAATAGTTGAGTCTGGTGGGGGTAAGGGCCTAACCTTTTTACTTTGAAGAAATGAGGCACGAGGTCCCCAGATTCGGCATGGTCACCAACATCCACCCAAAACTTCTGAATTGGTGGGAAGACTTGCACTCAAGCGACAAAACAACAGTCAGAAAACACCTGGGCAACTTGCCCTCTCTCTTGGACATTCAGCCTAATAACATGGTGATAGAGGCTGGCACCTTATTCTAGGACTGTGATCGGTCGGTTTTTCGATTTGGGAACAATGAGATGACACCGCTGCTAGAGGAGATAGGGGGTTTAGCTGGTTTGCCTTGGGAGTCTCAAGGGTTATTGATGCCTGAAAATCAAACAGGCCAGGGTTTTCTCAAGATGATGGGACTCAAGAAGAATCCGGATTTAGTCTGCTTGGAAGACTCGTACATCCCCTTTGACTACTTGTACGAGAGGTATGGCCGTAGTCAGTCTTACCGCACATATCAGGAAGAGTTCGCCCTCACCTCTCTAGTACACATTCACCGCCAGGTATTCGTCTTCATATTCTGCCTTTTGGGACTGATGGTCTTCCCGACAAAGAAAGGGAGAATCCACACCAGATTGGCTATGGTTACCAAGACTTTGATGGAAGGGATCGACGGGCAAGATTTCAGCATCGTACCCATGATCATTGCTGACATATACCGAGCCTTGGAGAACTGTCAACGAGGAGCGAAAAATTTTGAGGGTTGCAACCTGCTACTCCAGCTTTGGCTCACCGAGCATCTGCAAAGGGGTGACTACCGTCAAGACATACATAGGAGAGTTTGGGATGATCATATTGCTTTCCATCATCCAAAGCGTATGAACTACATCCCCGACATGTTTGCACAACCGGAGAATGCCAATGGATGGGTCGAGTTATTGGAAAATCTGACCGAGGATCAGATCCAATGGATGTTCGAGTGGTTCCCGACCGATGAATTCATCATCCGGACTAGAGACACTCCATTCCTAATATTGATTGGTCTTAGAGGGACATACCCTTACGTCCTGATTCGAGTCATGAGGCAGGAAGAGAGGAAGCAAGTCATACCAAGGGTCGAGAAAATGAGTCATCTCAGGGCAGACTTCCAAAATGATGATAGCCCTCACAAGTGTCAAGCTCAGCAATTGTGGCACTGCAGGATCCGGTTGGAGAAGGATACTATCGAGCCCGACATGTATCACGCTGGTTGATCTCCTTATTATTTGGGATGGTTGGAAGATAACCAGGGAGGAATTATTGAACCAGGGTTCTCTCGAGGACATAGGGTCATATATGAGAAAGTCGAGGCAACAACTAGACTTAACCAGCTTCGCAAGAGGCTCCGTGACTGTAAGGAAGATCATCACAAAATCTTCATAACCAACAAGAAGCTGATCGAGGAATGGAAGGACATGGCCGTCACTTCCACCCAGAGGCTAGCACACTTGGAGCGAGGCATAGTTGACCTGGAGGAGAAGTTCCTTAGGAGGATCGAGACTTGTCAGAAGACCGAGGGAGCTGAAACGGGAATTCTAGCCAGGACCTACTTGTTGCTGGGACTCCGCGAGATGGGAATGTTGATCAAGGCAAGCAGAGATTCCGAGTCTGGGGAAGGCCCTTCTGGGACCAAATAGATAGGATTTGTCTTTACCTTGCTTTTGATGTAGTAAGGCCACTCGCCATTAGTGACATTTTATATTTTCGCATTTTAGAGTCAAGTTGGATTTGTCTATTTTATTATCGATAAAATGAGGCATTTAGTATTTTAAGTTCTCCAAATTAATTTGTCGCTAGGCCTACCTCGGGCTCAAGAGGCCCCCCAACTTAGGACACGCTTTACATTTCTGCACTACGTGTTTAAAATATCGCAATGTTTTATGATTCCTCACTAACTTCACTACCTTTTTATTTAGCTATTCCCCTTCCCCAAAGGTTAGTTCATGCACTATAGCATCAACAACTTATTGCACAAGATCAAAGGGCCCTCCTCCTACTCCTCCTCCCAGTCCTCCCAAAGGAAAAAACAAGGGTAAAACTAAGATGGCAGATGCAAACGGCACCAGAAAAGACAATAGGGATGAACAGGTTGAGATCACTGATGGTCAAGGTATTTAGGTTCTTCACGAGGGTATGTCTCCACTAGAGAAGAAGATGCTAAATCTCCAAGAGGAACTTGATCAGGTCAAGAACTTGGCCCACTTATCATTCTCCCTCAACGTCCCAAACGTTCACTTCCCAAATGCTCCGAACCCCACTTTACCACAAAACATCCCCAAACTACCCAATCACCCCAAAGATCCAGTTCCACCAGCAGAATGCAATACATGTCACCACAACACTCCGCCGCTCCAGGATCAGACAAGAGACCACTTCCAGGCTTACGATAATCCCATTTATGTGGAAACCGTAGCTCATTCCACACCGCATACCCATGAGTCCGACGAGAAGGATAGGCTCATCAGGAATCTGGCCGAGGAACTCAAGAAATTGACCAACCGAGTTCAGGGCCTCAAAGGAGTTAAAGGGATTGAGGGGTTGAACTATGAGGATCTTTGCATACGGCCCGATGTCGAACTACCCGAAGGGTACAAACCTCCTAAGTTCGATATGTTTGATGGTACTGGTGATCGGAGAGTCCATCTGAGGACTTACTGCGACAAATTGGTCGGCGTGGGAAAAGATGAAAGAATCCGCATGAAACTCTTCATGAGGAGCTTGAAAGGAGATGCACTATCCTGGTACATCAACCAGGATCCAAAGAAATGGACCAATTGGGTAAGCATGGCTACGGACTTCATGGATAGATTCAGATTCAACACGGAGAATGCACCAGATGTGTTCTACATTCAGAACTTGAAGAAGAAACCAACAGAGACCTTTCGCGAGTATGCTACTCGTTGGAGGTCAGAAGCTGCCAAGGTCAGACCGGCCTTGGAAGAGGAACAAATGAAGAAATTCTTTGTACGAGATTAGGATCCTCAGTACTATGAGAGACTGATGATCGAGGGGCATAAGTTTTCTGATATCATCAAGCTGGGAGAGTGAATCGAGGAAGGTATCAAAAATGTTATGGTTACTAATTTTGAAGCTTTACAGGCTACCAATAAAGCTCTGCAATCCAGTGGTGTGTCCAAGAAAAGGGATGTAGGAGCCGTGATGGTGGCACAACAAGCCAAGTCCCCTCCCAAATACCAAGTATACCCCGCACCTTCCTTCGCATACCAACCAACTCCAAGCTACCAAGCTCCACCACCCACATATCAGCCTACCTCGCCCAGATACTCCCAACCAACTCCCGTCTATAATGCCTACAATTCCCAACCTTCTTACTACCAATCACCACCTAATCGCCAAAACTTCCCAAGACCTCGCCCAAACTTCGACCTTCGTCCACCAAAACAGTATACCGCCGTAGCTGAACCCATTGACCAATTATACGAAAAGCTCAAAGCCACCGGTTATGTCACACCCATTCCCGCTGTCGCCCCTGAGAACCCTTCTCAGTGGGTAAACCCAAACAAAACCTATGCTTACCACTCCGGTATGAAGGGACACACCATCAAGGAATGCCGTTCCTTGAAGGATAAGATACAGACCCTCATAGATAACAAGATCATTGTATCCAAGGACCCTGCTCCTAATGTTCGCAATAATCCGCTTCCTGACCATAAAGGTGGTGTCCACATGATTGAGGTTGATGATGACTGGGATCCCGAGGGATCAATTGGGCTGATTGTAGAGGGTGATCCGAAGAAGCCTGCAATTACTCTTAATCCGATCGTGGTCCAGATGCAGCCATCTGAGGAAGCTGAGGTAAACATGTCCATTCCACTTGCGTTTGAATCGAGACCACCCGCAAAGGGAAAGGCCCCAGTGCCGATCGAAGTCGAGTTTGTACAACCACTCGAATTTGCAGTTCGGCCATCAATAACATATACTCCGGCAGGAATAAGAATGACTACTACACCTATTCCAGTGGCAATGTCAACAACGACTACATTTTACTCAGACACCATTCCATGGGACTATACCGCTGAAGCAAGGAGGAAAGGTAAAGGCAAGTCTGAAGAAGTCATCGTTGCACAGGGTATGCCGAGAACTGGTAGAGTTTATACCCCTGAACATTTGGCCGAGTCTAGCAAGCAGGTCAACAACCGTCCCCCCATCATTGAAACAGGTTCAGACGATCAGTGGAGAAAGATACACACCAAAGAATACTCAATCCTCGACCAGTTGAACAAAACATCAGCTTAGATATCCATCCTCTCCCTATTACAGAACTCTGAAACATACGTGCCCGACAATATCACCAGTGGGGAAATGGCCAACATGGTAGGCCAGGTACTGGAAAGTCAAAAGATCACTTTCCATGAAGATGAGATGCCGCCCGAAGGATTAGGACATAACAGAGCACTACACATCACGGTACAATGTGAGGATTATTTCATCACAAGGATCCTAATTGATGGGGGTTCCAACCTCAACATCTGTCCGCTGGTCACGTTCAAGAAATTGGGCAAAAGTCTACATGAGATAAAGGAAGGATAGATCAACATAAAAGCCTTCGACGGTTCACAGAGGTCCACCATGGGAGAAATCACCTTGTGCTTGCAGATGGGACCAACTAGGTTTGATGTAGATTTCCAAGTGATAGATGTGCCTGCATCTTACAACTTACTATTGGGACAACCTTGGATCCACGCGGCTGGGGCTGTGGCATCAACCTTACACCAGGATGTGAAGTTTGAATGGAATCACCAAGAGGTAATCATTCATGGCGACGGTAGCAACCATATCTACGGTCTCCAGACCTTTTCGGTCATGGATAGAAGGAGGAAGTTGGGTGGAGAAATCTACCACAACGTTGAACGTGTTAACGCCATTGACAAGGACAAGTGGTGGGGAAGTCAGACTGAAAGCATATTGAACTGGCAAGGGTACGACCCAGGTAAAGGGCTCGGTAAGAATCTCCAAGGAATAACAAAGCCAATAACACTCAAGAAGCACGGTACCACTTTTGGTCTGGGGTACGAGTACACTTGGAAGGAATTCAAGAACTGGTCGCCACCATGGCGCGGCCCATACTATCCATTGGAGCAGCCAATACCCCATATAGAGCAGACTTTCCAGCCAGCTGACATCACATATGGTACAGACGAGGAGGAAACGCTAGCGGCAATGAGGGATCTATTTCTGGATGATGAGGATATGGACTGATGTGTCATTATCGAGGAAGAGGGGGAGGAAGGCCCTTCTATACAAGTCGTGAGCAAGGGATCATATCTCAATAATTGGTCTGTCAGGACAACCAAAGCCCGTCGAGCCTCGGGCATTACTATTACTTATCTTGATGAACCGGCAACTGTGACATGCAACGAGGCAACACAACAAACGGATTCCGAGTCAGACGAGGATGATATACCTGAGGATATTATTAAAGAGGTCGAGAACTTTGAGAATAGACCTAAGTCTAACTTGTACGATACTGAGGTCGTCAACCTGGGAAACGCAGAGAACGCCAAAGAAACACGCATCAACATTCATCTGTCGCTGTCAGAAAATGAGGAATATACGGAATTCTTAAGGGTATATGAGGACATATTCGCCTGGCCATATGATGACATGACTGGCCTCAGTACATCTATTGTGGCCCACAAGCTGCCAACCAATCCAACATGCCTACCAGTGAAGCAAAAGCTCAGGAAATTCAAACCAGACATGAGCTTGAAAATCAAAGAAGAGGTCCCCAAGAAGATCAACGCCGGGGTTCTCCGGGTGGTCGAATATCCTACATGGTTAGCCAATATTGTGCCTGTACCAAAGAAAGATGGGAAGGTCAAAGTCTGCGTCGACTACCGAGATCTCAACAGGGCCAGTCCGAAAGACGACTTCCCCCTTCCAAACATACACATCTTAATTGACAACTGTGCCAAGCATGAGCTGCAGTCCTTTGTAGATTGTTTTGCTGGTTACCATCAGATTTGGATGGACGAAGAAGATGCTGAGAAAACGGCCTTCATTACGCCGTGGGGAGTGTATTGCTACAAGATGATGCCATTCGGTCTGAAGATGCAGGGGACACTTACATGAGAGCCATGACTACTATATTCCATAATATGATTCACAAGGAGATCGAGGTATATGTGGACGACATCATCATCAAATCAAAGAAAGTTGCTGATCACATGGAAGATTTGAGAAAGTTCTTCAACAGGTTAAGGAAATACAACCTAAAGTGTGCATTCGGGGTTCCTGCTGGGAAGTTACTGGGGTTCATTGTAAGCCACCGGGGAATAGAATTGGATCCATCCAAAGTCAACGCCATTCAGGAATTTCCACCACCGAAGAACAAGAAGGATGTTATGAGCTTTCTGGGAAGGCATCATCCGGTTCATAGCCCAGTCCACTGTCATTTGCGAACCGATCAAAATGCTAAGAAAGGATGCTGCCACCAAATGGACCGAGGATTGTCAAAAGGCCTTCGACAGAATCAAAGAGTACCTCTCAACACCACCAGTCTTGGTACCTCCAGAGCCGGGTAAACCTCTATTACTCTACCTTGCTGTGTTAGATAGAGCTTTCGGTTGCGTTCTCGGGAAACATGACGAAACAGGGAGGAAAGAGCAAGCAATTTACTACCTCAACAAGAAGTTTACTCCGTATGAGGCCCGATATTCTCTATTAGAACGCACCTGTTGTGCTTTGACTTGGGTCGCACAGAAGATGGGGCATTATTTCTGTGCCTACACAACGTACCTCATATCGAGGATGGATCCGCTTAAGTACATCTTTCAGAAGCCCATGCCCACTGGCAAGCTAGCTAAATGGCAGATCCTATTAAGTGAGTTCGAAATCATTTACGTAACTCAGAAGGCGGTCAAGGGACAAGCACTAGTAGATCATCTTGCTGAAAATCCTATGGACGGAGAATACGAACCATTGAAAACGTATTTCCCCGATGAAGAAGTGACATTCGTAGGAGAGGACATTGCAGAATCCTACGGTTGGAGGATGTTCTTTGATGGAGCAATAAACTTCAAATGCGTGGGTATTGGAGCAGTCACAATTTCAGAAACCGGTCAGCATTACCCGGTATCCGCTAAACTCAGGTTTCCCTGCACCAACAACATGGCTGAATATGAGGCCTGCATCCTGGGGCTCAACTTGGCCATTGACATGAATGTTCAGGAATTATTAGTGATTGGTGATTCCGACTTATTGATACACCAAGTCCAAGGAGAATGGGCGACCAAGAATTCCAAAATACTGCCATACCTACATCGTGTGCAGGAATTGAGAAAGAGGTTCACAAAGATTGAATTCCGGCACGTTCCCAGAATCCAGAATGAGTTCGCCGATGCATTGGCTACCTTGTCATCTATGATCCCGCATCCAGATAAGAACTTCATTGATCCCATCCCAGTGGGGATCCAAAATCATCCGGCTTACTGCGTCCATGTTGAAGAGGAAGCAGACGGAAAACCTTGGTTTCATGATATCAAGGAGTACTTGGCAAAAGGAGAGTACCCAGAGCTTGAAAACGCCACTCAGAAGCGCACTCTTCGAAGGTTATCAAACAATTTCTTTCATAGAGGAGGAATCCTGTACAGGAGGACCCCCGATCTGGGTTTGCTAAGATGTGTCGAAGCAAAGGAAGCAACAAAGTTGTTGGAGGAAATACATGCTGGTACATGCGGTCCTCATATGAATGGGTTTATTCTAGCAAAGAAGATACTTCAGGCTCGTTATTTCTGGATGGCCATGGAAACAGACTGCATCCAGTATGTCCGCAAATGCCACCGATGTCAGATACATGGGGATATGATAAGGGTACCTCCCAGTGAGCTTAATGCAACAAGCTCACCCTGGCCGTTCGCCGCTTGGGGCATGGATGTTATTGGACCAATCGAGCCTGCCGCCTCCAACAGACACAGGTTCATCCTGGTTGCCATTGACTATTTCACCAAATGGGTCGAAGCAGCATCTTACAAAGCAGTTACTAAGAAGGTCGTGGCCGACTTTGACGCGACCGCATTGTTTGTCGGTTTGGAGTTCCAGAGTCGATCATCACCGACAATGGTTCCAACCTAAACAGTGATTTGATGAAAGCGTGAAACCTTCAAGATCAAACACAAGAACTCCATAGCATACAAACCGCAGATGAATGGAGCCGTTGAGGCTGCCAACAAGAACGTCAAGAGGATATTGAGAAAGTTAATAGAGAAGCACAAGCAATGGCACGAGAAGCTGTCATTCACCCTACTAGGATACCACACCACGATTCGCACATCAACTGGGGCAACTCCTTATATGTTGGTATACGACACAGAGGCTGTTATTCCCGCCGAGGTTGAGATTCCATCTCTGAGAATCATACAAGAAGCTAAGCTCAGCAACGCAGAATGGATAAGAAGCCGCTATGAGCAATTGGCCCTCATAGACGGAGAAAGAATGAACGCGGTTTGTCATGGTCAGCTATATCAGAACATAATGACCAGAGCCTTCAACAAGAAAGTCAAACCAAGACGATTCACACTGGGGCAGCTGGTGTTAAAGAAAATTTTTCCTCATCAAGATGAAGCAAAAGGGAAATTCTCTCCCAATTGGCAGGCCCCGTACATGGTCCACCGAGTGGTGACAGGAGGAGCACTCATACTTGCGAAAATGGATGGAGAAGTTTGGCCTAAACCAATCAACTCAGATGCAGTCAAGCGCTACTATGTGTAATTCTTTATGCTTTTCTCAATGTTATAAATTGAACTATGCCTGACCTGATTCCCGTTTAAGAGGGGATACGTAGGCAGCCCTATGGGTTTGGTCACATTTTAATAAAAAAATCATTTTCCCCACAAATGGAAACTGGGGCAGAATTTTGAGGAGGGACCTCAAAATTCCAAAGCAAGTTCAGCCGGTCGCCGCACAAGCAGCAGTCAGAAGCACTCTCCTATCAAACTGGGGCAGAATTTTGAGGAGGACCCTCGAAATTCCATAGAAAGAGAGGTTGCGATGTCGCGAACCGCGTCATGGTCGTCAGTTCATCCAAAAGAAAATTATTTTCTCAATTATATGTTATATCATATTTTTATAAAACCATGCATACTTACTTCTCAAAACAGCTTGTTTAGCAACGCTACCCCCATGGTACAACAAAGTTATCATTATCAAGCAGATAGGCCGAGCCGAGCCAGCGGGGATACAAACTAACCCTCCCCATTACAGAACTTACGATTTTTCTTTGGATGCAGGCACAAATACGACAAAAGCCCAAAACATCCTATTATCCCCACAAGACGCATACTTCTCAAGGATACGCTCTCGAACTCGTCGCACATGCCGACACTTACTATTATCGCAAACAACGCTTCATTCACAACAATCATATCGCCAAAATTTATCATCAGCTAAGAACTCTTATTGTCATTTTATTTTCTCGCTCGCATAAGGCTACCATTCTGCTTTCCGAGGTTAAGATCTACCTCCATCTGCATTCGCATCTTTGCATAAGGATGCTGTTCTGCCTTCTGAGACTAAGCACTGTCTCTCTGCATTTTCTCGCATTGCATAAGGCTACTATTCTGCCTTCCGAGGTTAAGCTCTACCTCCCATGCATTCGCATCTTTGCATACGACTAACATTCTGCCTTCCGAGTTTAAGGTCTACCTCCCCTGCATTCGCATCTTTTCATAAGGCTACTGTTCTGCCTTCCGAGACTAAGCACTGTCTCCCTGCATTTTCTCGCATTGCATAAGGCTACTATTCTGCCTTCCGAGGTTAAGCTCTACCTTCATCTGCATTCGCATTGCATAAGGCTACCATTCTGCCTTCCGAGGTTAAGCGCTACCTCCCCAGCTTTTATTTCCTGCATTGCATAAGGCTATCATTCTGCCTTCCGAGCTTCCACGCTACCTCTCTCCGCATTTTACTTCATTATGCAAAGCTCCTTTGTCACGACCCAAAATCTATAGGCTGTGATGGCGCCAGACACACTGTCAGGCAAGCCAATCCCTGAACCAGTTCAAACAACTTCCTGATTAACACTTTCAAAATCATGTCTTTTTATGCATTTATAATCAAATAATAAAGCAAATGCTCGTAAACTAAATACGTCGGAAAATCCACTTAATGCAGTACAAGAAATACCAACACTTTCCCAGAACCCGGTGACACAAGTACATGAGCAATTTCTAAGAATTTATACAATTATACAACTTTTGTCCGAGAATTTAAATTGGACAAAGGTAATAAAGACAGAAGCGTAGGGAGATAAAAGGGAGACTCTGCCAGCTGCGGAACGCCACCGGAACAATGCAACCTGAGTAAGTCTCCGAATCAATCACTGCACTATGAGGGTACCTGTGTAACAAAATGCACAGAAAGTGTAGTATGAGTACATATACATATATATGTACCCAGTGAGTATCCCGTCTAATCTCGAAGAAGTAGTGACGAGAGGTCGACTCGATACTCACTAAGGTCCAACAGTAATAGAATAAAACAGGATATAAGGAGAGCAGTAGACATGTAAATAGTGCACCACAATTGTGAAGAGAATACAGAGTTTCCAAGTAAATATTGAAAGCAGTAACAACTCACCTGTCTCTTTTCCCAAACATCTGTCAAATCATAAATAAGGAAAAACGGTACCAAACAGTCATGCGCACACAGGAGTAAGACAACCGGCCGGAGTCATAAGGAAGAATAGCTATGCACTGCCGGGGATCGACCGACCCGTACCAAGAGTGCATGCTTACAGTGTATTCATATCAAGAACAACTATGCACTGCCGGGGATCGACCGGCCCATACTAAGAGTTCATGCTTACCAATAATCATGTCAAGAACAGCTATGCACTGCCGGGGATCGACCGGCCCGTACCAAGAGTGCATGCTTACAGTGTAATCAAATCATATCATAGCATAACTTCGTCCATGCACTGCCAGGGATCGACCGACCCGTACCAAGAGTGCATTCTTAATTAGTTCCCTGTGCACTGCCGGGGATCGACCTGCCTGTACCAAGAGTGCACTATAAATCCGCCGTGGCGTACGGCCCGCTCCCATAAGAGTGAAGGAAATTACATATCGCTCGCAGGATGTAAATTACGAAGCGACAACATGCGCACACAGAATGCAAAGTTCATTTCACCACAATCCTTTCCCATTATTTAAGTAAATGAAAGCTCGGAGGAACAACAATATCTTACATGAGTACAAAACTTATAAGTCATTTCTTTTTCCTTTCATAATACTTTCCATAAATAATTTCTTTCATATAACTTCCCGTAAGTCAATTCATTTCATAATATTTTTTCGTGAAAATAATTTTTCTTCCATATTATTTTAAAATCCATAAATCTCAGAGAAACAAAACCACATAACAAGATATTATAACATACATATAATTCATTACAAGAAGTATACAGGGCATGATGTGGGGCCTAACTACCCGGACATAACAATAGTAGCCGCTACGTATGGACTCTCGTCACTTGGTACGTACGTAGCCCCAGCAAACAATTACATATAGCATGTAGAACACCTAAGGGTAAAATTCCCTCTTACAAGGTTAGAAAGGAGACTCACCTTGCTCCGAAGATCCATACCCGGCTTCCAAGCCTCTAAGACGACTCCAATGGATGCGCAACGCCCCCAAACTATCCAAATAACGAAAATTCAATGAAAGTATACTCTAATATATCATAACCAATTCAAATTACAAAGTTCCTCAGCCCGACTCAATGAAATGACCAAAATGCCCTCGAGCCCACGTGCCCATCTGCCCGGACCTCGAAATTTCTTGAAGAAAATCTCTACCCAAAGCTTTACTAATTCAATTACATATTTTACTCAATTATTCATGCTCAATTCGTGGCTAAAATCCAAATTTTCAAATTTCTAGGTTTTCTTCAAAATGCTAATTTTTCCACAATTTTTCCCTAATTTTCATGTTTTAATCCATGTAATAATCTTGTATCTAACTTGGAAATAAGTAGAATGATCTTACCTCTGAAGCTTGGTTGAAATCTTCCTTGAAATGCTCTCGAAATCCGTCCATGGCATATGTAAAATGAGTTAAAAATGGTCAAAACCCGCTAAATATCATTCTGCCCAGCACATGCCTTCTTTGCGATCGCAGGAGAGCCTTTGCGATCGCACAGGCCACCCAAGACCCTCCTCCGCGATCGCACCAACAGACCTGCGGTCGCACATGTCATCTCCAGTACCCTCACTCGCTCTCTTCTGCGAACGCAGTAGCTGACCTGCGATCGCACTGCTCTGCCCAGACCTTCTCCGCGATCGCACACCAAAATCCGCGATCGCATAGACCAACACCACTGCCCCTCAATTCCTTCTCTGCGATCGCAAAGCAAAGGCTGCGATCGCATAGAACACCATTAGCACAAGAAAACCAGCAATAATAATTTTGCAGGCAAGTCATATTCGACATTACGGACCTTTCCAACTTCCGGAATCGCATTCCGACCCCGATATCAAAATTTCCATTTCTGGTCGAATTCTTCAGAAACCTTCAGTTTTCTATCTTTAGCCAACTGACCTTAAATTGACTTCCGGATATTCGAATTCACTTCCGATCGCGCTCCCAACTCCAAAATCACCATACGGAGCTGTTCCCAGACTTGGAATCCCAAACGGACATCAATATTTTCGAAATGTACTTCAAGTCAAACTTAGGAAATTTTCTTAAAATACTGACTTACCACAATATACGCTGAACTGCTCCCGGGTTATCCAAAACCCGTTCCGGACATACGCCCAAGTCCGAAATCATCATACAAACCTGCTGGAACCTTTGGATCCTGATTCTGAGGTCGTTTACTCAAAATCCCAGCCTTACTCGATTTCTTCAACTTAAGATTTCTGAAATGAGAATGTTCCTTTAAATTCAACTCCAATCTTCCTGATTTTAATTCCGACCATATGCACAAGTCAATATACCTGAAATGAAGTTGTTCGTGACCCCCAACTACTGAACGACGCGCTGGATATCAAAACGACCGGTCGGGTCGTTACATCCTTTCTACCTTTTCAAAGCAATCACCTTTCGTTACGTTATTTATTTACGCTTTCTTTCGGGCTAAGCTCTTCCCCGCTTTCCTTTTCGCAAATCGCAAGACTAAGCTCTGTCTTGTCAGCATCATACTACTGCATTTTTCGTGGGCTGAAATATCGCCAACTTGTCCAAAGGCGTCATCGTTCAGAGGCACCATCTTCATGGCCCGAGAACATCATTTCATGGCCTGAGGATCTCTTTTATTTCAATTTGCACATCATTATTCAAAGGCATCATGGTTCGGAGGCACCATCCTCATGGCCCGAGAACATCATTTCATAGCATGCGAATCCAGCACCAAGTGATTCATGGCCCAGGACATCATGGTCCAAGTACATCATCCCAAAATGTCCAAAGACAACATTCATAGTCCAACGGGAACTTGCATCATGTTTATATTATGCACGATATATGCTTGTTATTTATTTGCAGGTAATTCGGTCGGAACAGCCAACCAGGCAGGAGCGGACCGCTCCAATTCTCCGATACAACCCCGTAAGACCTTCCTACTTTTACCCTACCTCGCACCTTGTGTCCGTTATTGAAAACATCTCCGGCATACTTCGCCGATGATTCCGGAACTACATACGACCTGATTCCTGTAAAACCAGGGATATGTAAGCAATTCAGAAACCAGGGTGCGGCCTAAATCTCTCGTCCAATTTTTGTGAATACCTAATTTTTGCACCATTTAAATGCTCCTAAAGTTTTTAGTGTCAATTTTCTCCAATCGCTATTTTTATTATATTTTGTGCATTTATTGAATTTCTTGTCATAAAAATACCAAAATAATAATAATTTTCTATACTTTTCCTTTTGTGTGTGCTCTTTTAATTGACTAATTATTTGATAAGTTAATCAAATTGATTTCTCATATAATTAATTCAATTGTTAGCTAATGAGTTTTATTAGGTTCATTTTATTAGTTGGTATTTAGGTTAATTAGATTATAGTTAAATAAGATAGGATTAAAGAAAAATGGTTAAAATTGAAATGGTTTGGTGGCTAAGAGTGCAATTTCAATGCCAATTAAATGGCTGCCAGAATAGTGTTTAAACGACGTAGTTTTACACACAAACTACATCGTTTTGGTTAAGTAACACAGGGTCAATCCTAACCATCAGATTTTCTTCAATCTAATGGACTTGATTTAATCTTCCATTTAATATATAAAGTTAGAAAATTAGAAATTTTGCTTCATTTTAACCCATAAACCCAAACCCTAGAGCTCCTTCTTCTTTCTCCTTTCCCCTCTGCCGCCGCCACCCCTCTCCATGGCGGCACCACCGCCTGCCGCCATCCACCGGAGTCCAAACATCCTAAAAATTTCACCATTTCATCATCTCCCTCTCCTCTTTCCATATCTCCAAACCAAATCCTTCAAAACCCCCTCAAACTCCACGAATTTTAGATCTAGGAAACCCTAGCCGCCACCTTTTTGCCCAAATTCGTGAAGCTCCGACCACCACCACCCTGCAACACATACATGAATGGATAGAGCTCCACGATACCTACGCTTTCTCCCTAATTTCACCCATAAAAACAACTGTCCACCGCCGCTGGCCGCCTCACTGCCGCCGCCGCTCCACCGCCGGCCGATGGTCCTAACTTCTATATAATTTATACCTTCCTCCTCCTCTTTTCCTCTTCTTTTATTACCTCCAACCCAAAACCGCCACTGCCGTACCTCAACCCCCACCGCTGACCCACTGACCCGTCGCCCACTACCATTGCGTCCCGTCTCTCTCTTCACACTGGCCTCAAGCAAGGTTTTGTTGTCGATTTTCATCGAAACTAGCCTCCAATTCTCCGGAGTCATGGTTTCGATGAAAATAAACAATAGACGCTTGCTCGAGTCGTATCACTGCCTCGCCATTAGCTCGTTGCCTCTGATGCCTCCGATACGTCCTTTTGTTTGGTATACTTCAATCTTTCCTTCATTTTCAGTTTGCCCGTTTGGTTTTGAATTAGTTTAATTTCTCTATTTTGATTAGTTAATAAGTGTTTTATGCTAGTTTCATAAAAGAAAAAATCAACAAGATTAGTTGAATGACTTATTTAGTTAGCCGTTTATTTAGTTGCTTTTAATCATTGTTCGATAGTTTACCAATGGTCATTTAAGTTCTGTTTTGGGCAATGTTTCCTGATTTCGATCGCCTACTGTTAATAGGTTAGTTTTAGTTTAGTTCGTTTGATTACTACTAGTTCAATTGCAATTGAAGTCATGCCCTAGCTTGGCCTATCTATAGTTGGTTTGAGTATGAGTGTGTTAGCTTGAATTTCAGTCATGATAAAAGCTGAATATTTGAGTGTAGGGTACTTGTTTTTTTTTTTTACTATTTAAAGACTGTTTGGAGTGCACTGCTCCAAGCACTGTTCATGGTTGGTGAAAAAATTGTCTTTTAGACAAATTTTTGACCAAAAATCTGTCCTTTGAACTGTTGGGACAGATTTTTGGTGAAAACCTGTCCTTTGGATAGGTTTTCAATAATAATTGAATGCCACCCTCTCCTATAAAATGGAGATCTTTCTTTCAATTAAAGGAGGGATTTTTGAACACTCTCAACATATATTCAGATGATTTTTTTTACACACTCGAATACACTTAGCTATCATCCTTTACACTCTAAGAAAACACAAAAAAGGAGAGAGTTGTTGGAGCTTGCAAAGTACTAAATATTTTTTTTCCCCAAAAAGTTTCTTTTTAAGGTGTTGTTGGTTTGGAAGAGGTTGTATAGAAGCAACTTCTATCTTTGTCTTTGGTTCAAGTTTCTGGGTTTCTGTTTGTTACGAGCTTGCTGTTGTCCGCTCCAAATTGCTGCCATTTGTTTGCTGTAATTTTCGACACTCTTGTTGCGCTCATTGGATAGTGGGTAACAAAGTTCATCCCTGTTGCCTTCTTTGCTGTTTCTGCAGTTTAGGTACTCTCCTTAACATTGTAATGTAGTTTTCATGATATGATTGAAATGAGGAGACTTGATTACTTGAAATCATTTTAGTTTCTTCTGCTTCTTATTCCATTTCTTGGTTGTTAAAAATAAATGTTAGAATTGCGAAATCTTTTATGTTTGGTTGTAAATTGGTAATGAAGTAGATTAATTATTTGTATGTAGTTGGGTCCTTATTTATCATTCCACTTAATATATTTATTTGAAATAATATTTTAGCACTTGGTAATATTGAAGTTAAATATGTCTTAGCAAGTGATTTTTGAAGTAAATCTAAATGTACTTTTCTAATGGAAGATTCATGTCTTGTTCCAAATGTGAATTACATTTAGGCTTGGACTTTTTGGAGGTTATGTGAGAACAGTACATGTGTTATGTGTAATATACAACTAATAGCTCTGCTGTTTTCATTTAATTCTCTAATAATTGGCCTACTTAATATACCTAGTTCATTACTCCATTTGTTCAAGTTTACGTGTGATGTAGGAGTATGAGATTTAGAATTCATATGTACGCTTTATTGTTTAGCTTAATTCGATTCTGATTTTAGTGCAGCTTAAAAATTGATACTCTATTACTTGTTAAGTCCACATTTTCTAGGAAATTGTTTCATTAATTTAAAGATCATTCTCTCTGATGGCATGAATGTAGTAGTATATACTGTTATTTCTTGACTTTTCCATGGTAGTCTTGGTAATATGGATCAAATTTTCTAGTTAATCACGTTTCCATTTGCATTTGTTCCCAGTATCATTGGCAACTTTAATAAGGTTTTCTTTTGTGTCATTAAGGTAACATAAAATCAAGTTAGCTACGGTAAATCAATTTGTGTTTTTTCTCTTCTTTACTCAATAGTCATGGATTAATAACAACTAGATGTAAGTAGAGCTTTCTTTTGTCATGTAAGGTCCACTACACTTTCGGCCAAATTGAGAATAATTTTGGCAAGCTTAATGTCTGACAAAGTAATTAGATTATATTAACGCATTCTCTTAAAATAATTTCAATTAGTTCTTACATTTTAGCTTAGTCAAATAATTTTAGTAAAATCAGTTTTTTTTATTGTTTTAATAAATAACTCAACTATTATTATTTTCAAATTAATTTAAACGCTATGCAATTAGTAGGCGCGCTTTAACTCACGGAATCGCTTGCGTAGCGTGATGTTTAACTTTCAACAAATTAACTCAATAATCCCATCTCATACCCAATAGTTTTACTAATTCCTATTCCTTTTTTCATAATCGCGGATTCACATGTGTAGCGCGGTAGTAACATTTAATAATTTTTCAAAAAATTAATTTTCTCAAAGCACAAATATAGTAATCTTTCTGTAAATAATAACGTGCTAATAGTCCTTTATCATAACTGCGGATTCGCTTGCGTAGTGCTGTTATGACAAAAAATTAATAAATTCATCTCGGTCGTACATTCGCTTGCGTAGTGCGATCAGGACAATTTTATTCAAATATTTCTTTAATAATTTTAATAACTAAAAGCGGATAGGTAAAATATCAAAATAACATAAATCACAGTTTGTCCAAAATTAATTCACGCCAAGTTTTAAGTTAATAAAGCGACCGTGCTAGAACCACGGGACTCGGAAAATGCCTTACACCTTCTCCCCGGTCAACAAAATTTCTTACCCGAACTTTGTTTTCGCGGACCGATAAAAATAGAGTCAAACCTTCCTATGACTAGGGATTCAAATAAAAGGTGACTTGGAACACCGGAAAATCAATTCCAAGTGGAGACTCTGTAAATAAAATAATCCCTACTCAAATTTATCACTTTAATTGGAATAACTCTTTAACCCACAATCCATACCTACATACACATCTTTCAGGGGTAGAAAAGGGGTGTGACAGCTCTGGCGACTCTGCTGGGGATAACCAGAATTCGAGCTTGTACATGTTGACTTTTTTATTTGGCTTTATTAATTTTGTATATATTGTGATTTATTTTGGTTAACTACCGCTTTGATATTGTTGAACTGTACATATAAACTGTTTTCTCACGCACCCCTCTCTGAGTCTTCTTGAAATTAAAATTGGGCATGCTTGACGTAGCCCGCTTTCTTTGAGATAGCCGAGGTGCTTGTCACCCGGTGAAGGATTTTAGTCACACATGTTTTTGGCGGGGAGCACCACTAGCTAAGCCGGAAAGCAATGCTACTGGTATGCTGACCCTCCTCGGCTCGAGTTGTCCGCTCGAGTAAGCTAGTCTAGATACCTTCTCCAATAGGATTTAAACCTAGAAGAACAAACCTCATGCCGGATATCCTTAGTAGGTTCGGTTTATTTGCATCACATGCATTTGACTTAGCGAAACTCGGCATAGGGGCCGGATTCGTATCAGACAAGTCTCCTCATTGAGACCATCATGTTCACTTATGTGCTATTTGCTACATCGTTTGGAAGGCTTACTTGCATTGTTGACCGGCTTTAGGAAATTAGTTGAGCGGAATTATTATAAGAAAAAAACAAGATTTGTACAAATAATCCTTTTTTTTGTAGTATAAATAATCCTAAGTCATTCTCCTAGTTTCGTACAAATAATTCTTTTTTTAAAGATTTTGTAGTAGTCTGGCGTGAGCTGTAAAGATTAATTTTCATTAAAATCAAACGAGAAAAATACCCAATTTTACCGAACTACGGGGGTCTGATTCTCACTGAATGTGAGATACGTAGGAAAACTTCATAGTTTTCGGCCCCCATTTTTCAAAAATCCTAAAAAAAAAAATCCCTTAATTCATTTTTTAGAAGTCTTTCTTTATAAATCCCAAATAAAAAATAATTTAAACCCAAAAATATTTTCTTCCATTTTAGAAGTCTTTCGTTCGAAAAGAGAATAAAATCAAAATTCAAAAAATATTTTCTACCTTCTTTTTAGAAGTCTTTTTCCCAAAAATTCAAAAAAAAAAAATTAAAAATCAAAATCCAAAAAATATTTTCTTTCTTCTTTAGAAGTCTTTCTTTCGAAAATTTTTTGAAACAAAAACTAGAATAAAAAATCCAAAATATTTTCATTCTTTCGAAAATTGAAAAGAAAATTCAAGATTCAAAAATATTTTCTTTTTCTTTAGAAGTATTTTTTTCATAAATTCAAAATAAAGGTCCAAATATCCACACACAAAAAAAAAGTTTCATTCCTCTTTAGAAGTTTTTCTTTCGAAATTCATAGAAAAAAAAAGATTCATATTCTTTGGTCACCTTTTACTGTTTTACCCTCTTATCCCGTCGTTTAGCCTTCCTTGAAAGTGTCGAGCAGATATTTTCGCAAAATATTCATTTTGTTTATTTATTTTCACATTTTGCTGTGTTGCCCTTATTTTCGACCATCTTTGCCCAGTCAACCCTAAAACTTTTTTTTGGGAAGTACTAAATGGTTGTTTTCGTAAAAGAATAAATTTTTGTCTGCTTCTACCCGCTTATCCCGGATATTTTATCGAGACAACCTTAGTACTTTCCTTCGAAGTACTGAAGAACCGTTTTCATAAGAATAACCATCTTGTCACTTTTGTCACCTTTTATCATTTGGTCCTCGACCGGTCGGTTTTATCATGTTTTGTTGAGACACGTGGTTAGTCATTCTAGAGTCTGGTCCTTTTCTTCCAAATCTTGCATATCAATCAAGTCTGATGAGTTGGGTCTTAGTTGACCGATCCTTCAAATACGAGAAATTCTCCATTAAAAAGTCGGTTCATTGTCTTATCCAAAAGTCTGCTTGGTGTCATTTCTTCGAGTTTGTATTAGGACTTGACCTCACATTTTTATTTATCCAGAAAAGATATGAATTCAACATGTGGAAGACTCGATAAAAAGTCAAAAGATGATGAGCCCTTGCATATTTGGCCTGTGCATAAAACACCCCGGTTGCTGAGGCAATGGTGGAAAAATATGGGCGTTTGTGAGCAAGAAAAGATAAAGGACCATCTGGGTAACTTTGTGAATATTATGGAGATCAACCCAATGAGGGACTTAATCGAGGCGTTGGTGCATTTCTGGGATCCTAATAACAACGTATTTCGGTTTAATGGTTTCGAAATGACTCCCACTTTGGAGGAGTTAGCTGGATACACAAAGTTAGGCGATGAGCTTCGGAAAAAGAGACCCTTGGCCCCAAGGGATGTCACTGGCAGTAAGTTCCTTGAGCAGATGATAATCAGCCAAAATAAAATAGCAACTGTGGAACGAGGGCATGTTCGATTGGACTTCTTGTACGACATGTATGGGTGTCCAGGTGGATTTTCAAAGCACGGGAAAGATCTTGATAATAAAATTGGATACAAACCTTGGCAAAGCATGGACGGAGAGCATTCCTAGTGGCATTTCTAGGGACAATGGTTTTCTCGAGGCATGACAAAAATATTGATATTCGATTATCTGGCATAGTTACCTCTTTATTGCGTGAAAAGGATGCCACTATCATTCTTATGGTATTGTCAGATATTTACCGTGCCCTAACCAAATGTCAGGAAGGGAAAGATTTATTTGAGGGTTGTAACATCATACTCCAGATATGGTTTTTAGAGCACCTTCTCCTTCATCCCGTACGAGTAAATTTTAGCGTCCATTGGTGCAACAATGAGCTTGAAGATAGGTCTAAAGTTTTGACCGAAGATAGTAGCTTCCCCAAGGGCGTCGAAGCATGGATGGGGCATCTTCAAAAGTTGACTGCTACTGTAATCACATGGAAATACCACTCGTTCTCACCAAAAGAGGTCATATACAGGTCTTACCACCATTCGTTTATGATTTTGATGGGTCTTCGGGGTTTTCAGCCGTATGTGCCTATGAGATCCCTACGCCAATTAGGTCGAAAACAAGTCGTGCCCACAGTGGAGCACATGCAAAGATTCATGTGGGAGGTAACATCGGAGGATCCTGTTTGTGAGGCTTATGCTAAGCAGGTTTGGAATGAAATTAAGGTGCTTGAATCTCACACTATGGTGGAAGATCAAGATCGAGGAGAGTTAGACCCTGCATATTTTGAGTGGTTCTATGACCAAGATACTTTTGGATCTAGGCAAGAGACAATTGAGAAGAGCACGCAGAATGGCAGACTGAAATCAAAACAAGAGTGGGGCAGGCCAAGGAGGAAATAACAAGAGACTATGAATCCATCATCCACAAACTACGTAGGGATATAAGTATCGCCAACGTGAATAGGGATTTGCATTATACTGAGTTTAAAGAGGAGAAAACCGGATTAATACATGAGGTTCAAGAGCTTCGAGCACAACTTAGACAAGCGAGAACAGAAGCCGCTACTCAGCAACACGCGACCATTCCAAAGCATGAAGAAATGCATTACAACCTTATCATCCATGATCTAAGGGCTCGGGCCAGGGCTGCAGAATCAAGTAAGAACCAACTAGAGAATGAGCTAGCAAGTGTCAAGGACCAGCTGAATTTGGCGCTACAACGCGAGGCGAATATATCAGACATAGCCAATAACCATGAGCAACATATCCAGTTTTTAAGTCAAAGCCAGGAGCATGTTAGAAGAAAGGTCTATAAGGTGGCTACTTATACCGCTCGGGGGTGTGTGACTTGTCAGGGTTTGACCCGAGAGCAATTTTCTACGGTAGCACGCAGCTTCGCACGCCACATTGCCACAGACTTAAAGCGCATATACCATGATATGGGAGGTCAGCCACAGGAACAAGCACCTTGAAAGCAATGATACCGGTGAATTCTTCTGCAGAGATCAGAGTCTTCTGTTAGTTGGCATTACACTTTGATTGTTCATTTGTAGTCATCGAGTTTGTAAGAGTCTTTTGGTGTTTTGAGTCTTGTTGTTTGCCTTTTATTTAATTTATTTATAAAATAAAAAAAAGTCTGTTTGAGTCAAGTCCGGTCTTATTTAAATATTCATCCTTTAGGTTGTATCTTTATGTAATTTTCCTTTTGTCTTGTTTCAAAAAGAAGAAAAAACGAGAATCAATGAAAAAGATTTTGTTTTAGAAAATTGCGAAAATGAACCAAAAAGATGTGTTTTTGTACATTAAAAAGAAAAAGGGGAAAACTTTGTTTTGTAAATTAAAATAGAAAGTTGGTCATGTCTTTGAACTACGTAATGATCTGATTCATGCGACGACGTGATACGTAGGCAATCCCCAAAAGGTTTGATCGAAATATTTCTTTTACGGCTCTAAAATATGGCGAGATTTAAAAAAAAAAGAGAAAAAAATGAAAAAAGAGAGGAATAAATAAGAGAGTCAATAAGTAGCGACCTTGTAAGCCGGAATAAAACATGAATCCTTCCAAGAGCATGTTAGAGACGGTGATAATGTTAGGAGCATAGCATATTTACGCGTGATTCGTATTTGTAAAATGTTTAACTCTAACATGTTTGTTTCTTCTTTTATAGTAAGCCTAAGGTGGTCGGTTTGTGGTAAAACTAGCAACACATCATTACTTTACCAGATATAAGAGGAAGGTAGAAATGGCTAACAATGATGAAATCGAGTTGGTCAGGGATGACACTCAGGGTCAATCGGTTGAGCAAGAGTCGGAGGAGGTAAGATGATTGAAGCAACAACTGACTAATGTGTATCAAGCTTGGGTCTCTGGTCAACCTCCGCCTTAGGGTCCCTCCGAGAGAACTTCCACAATACCCCTGGCTACCCAACCACCGCTCCCTTCAACAAGCGATCACATTCTACCTCTGAGGTATGTGCCAAACTACAGCTTCCTTGCCGCCCTTGGTACCTCCAATGTGCGGCCTGCTGCCGTACCAGTAGGAACACCCTTCTCGTCATGTCTGGCACACCAATGCATACAGTCCCCGCACCAAACCCTGTGACAAGTCCAAATGCCGATCCACTATCTCATGCTTATGATGGCCAAAACTACTCTCCAGATATGGATTTTAAGGGTTTGGCTCCACACAATCAGACCCCACAATATGAGTTACCCGCAGAAAATGAAAAGGCAGTAAAGACAGGAGAGCCAGATGAAATGGTCAGGAAAATGAAAAGTCTTGAGCAGAACATAAAGAACATACAAGAACTAGGTGGTCACAGCAGTGTCTCATTCAGTGATCATTGCATGTTTCCTCACATCCATTTACCCCCAGGGTTTAAGACACCAAAATTTCATAAATATGATGGACACGGCGACCCTATCTCCCACTTGAAAAGGTATTGCAACCAGCTGAGGGGTGCAGGAGGAAAAGAAGAGTTACTGATGGCTTATTTTGGGGAGAGTCTGGTAGGGGTAGCCTCTGAATGGTTCATTGACCAAGATATCTCTCACTGGCATGTTTGGGATGACATGGCCCAGACCTTCGTCAAACAATTTCAGTACAACATTGATATTGCGCCAGATCGCAATTCTATGTCCAATATGAAGAAAAAGCCGGCTGAAAGCTTCAGGGAGTATGCCGTTAGGTGGATAAAGCAAGCATCTAGAGTTAAACCACCCATGGATGACCATGAGTTAATCACTGTCTTCTTTCAGGTTCAGGATCCTAATTATTTTCAAAATATGATGGGTGCAATAGGCAGACCTTTTAATGATGCAATCAAGATAGGAGAAATGGTCGAGAATGGACTCAATACTGGACGAATTATAAGTCAAGAGGCTCTCAAAGAAGCCACCAAAGAAATCCAGAATAGGCCGAACAGCCGTGTCAACCAAAATAATAAAGATAAGGAGGCCATGATGGCATCACTGGCAAAAAGAAGCCAAAAGGGAGCATCTCAACCCCTGGATCCACGATACTCAGTTGCTCCACAATATGCAACTCAGTCTTATGAAAAACCTTCCAATCACCAACATATGCGGGCCCCAACCTTAACATACCTTCATCCGCGACATCAGAACTCTCAATCACTCTACAATTCTCGTCCAAAACAAGAGTATGAAAGGGAACATAAGCGGAGGGACAATTTCACGCCAATTGTAGAATCCTACACAAGTTTGTTTGAAAGGTTGAAACGTTGTGGCATGATTGAGCACCTTCAAAGGTACGTTCCTGATCCATATGCAAAAGGTTTTAACCCAGTTGTACAGTGCTTGTACCATTCTAATGTCCATGGGCATAGCACTGAGGATTGCCGGGCTTTGAAAAAGGAAATAGATATGATGATTCAAGAAAGGATGCTCGTGGTCCAAGATAATGACACCCTAAACGTCATGACATAGCACACAATGTTCGAATGATTTACAATGATAAAGAATAGGGGGATGGTTTGGTGAAAAGTTTCAAGAACATGTCACTGAATGGAAGGCGATCAAATTTTTTGAAGGTCCTGTTTGATGCTGGTGTGCAAATTTGTAGCTAAGATGTTAAGCTTGATAATTGGAAAGTCACTCCCTTCCTTGCTGGGAAGGAGTCTTGGTAACTTATTTTGTCATAGTTTCTATCATCCGGATTATTTTGAGGTTGTGATCCAGATGTTGTTTGTTTGTCCTGTCATCAAACCTCTCTATCCTTTAATCAATGAAATGCAACTTTTTTTTAACTCTTCTTTGTGTCATTTTAATCCATTGTGTTTAGTTCTTCTTGCATATATATTTCTTTTCACGCCAATTTTAGTGACATAACATGCATGCAGAGTTTGCTGCTAGATTGAGGAAAAACACGAGGACGACAAGTAAGAGGTTGAAAAACTTTGATGATAATCCCGTGTCAAGATCACATGGAACTGAAACAGTCATATTCGTAGAGGCTAAAATTGTTTATCTCAAACCTATCATGAATACTGGCTTAAGGATAATTAAAAGTTTTGAAGTTCTTTTGGATTGATCAGTGAAAGGGTTTTGGCCACGGCCTGCCTTAATCTAATCATATCAAGGAAGATGACCCGAATATCCAAAGCAGGTGCATTTCAGGGAATTTAAAATGGACTAGTTGGTACTGAAGTGCATCATTTTACATCAAGACAAAACCAAGAAGACAGTCATATCCATCAATACTGAACCTTAGAAGAGATAGTATGCTAGGCATTCTTGAGCTGGGAGGCTATTTTTCTGCTACCCAAACACTTTATACCCTTCGTTACCCCCTTTTTGAGCCTGTATTATTTTTCTTCGACCCCCCTCTTTTGGAATCAAGTAAAAAAAAAAAGAAACAAAGAATCGAAGATCCATGCCACTAGAAAATAGAAGCTAGGATAATATGATTATGAAAAAAAGGAGAAGAGAAGAAAAGGAAAAGAGAAAAGAATGATGAAAAAAAAGAGGAAAGAAAAACAATAACGAAATCTTTCGTGTTAGTTTGAAATACGTTTGACTTGATTCCTTTAAAGGATACGTAGGCAACTCTATACTAGGGTTCAGTCTAACCAAATCAAAAATAAAAATTCCCCAGTATCTGAAACTGGGGCAGATTTTTTTATTTTTATTTTTAATTTTTATGAAGAGTCGATTCCAAGAGTTGTAAATATACAACCCTATCATCTTGAGTCTATTTTGAGCCGTAATGTGACCTTTTCTTTCTAACCCTCTCCAAAAGCCTTCTAAATAAAGACCTTCCAATTAATATTTAAGAATGCCAAGGGGAAGCCCACAATAAGCAACAGTTGTCACACGACATAGAATAATGTCAAGTTGCTAGCACGAAAAAAGAAAGAAAGAAGAAGAGCAAAACATGTTAATGATTGAAAATGAGAGAGTCTTAATGGGGAAAACCCTCATGGGCATTGTAAGACGATGGTAAGTAGGGATAAATAAATGAGAGAGACCAGTTAGTGAAAACCTTTCGCGGCACTACTGGTCAAATGTGAGCTATGATTTGATACAAATAATTGTCAAAAGAGGCCAACTTCACAAACAAAAGGGAACAACAAGAAGAAAGGTAGATTGGGTGGATAGATTCGGCCGCTCAGACCAAAATGCATGTCATGATCATTAAAGTTGGCTACCATATTCAAAGGAGCCTTTTCTTTCTTTCTTTCCCCGTAGAGTGGCATTTACAGTTATTCCCTCTCACTTTTACATTGCATCATTTTGTCCATTTGAATTTTTATTTTTGAGTCAGTTTTTGTTAAAACAACCGAGAAGTGATTTCAAAATTTGTTACCAGCTTTCCAATTGTACAAAGCGAGTTCAATCTCAGTACATCAAAAAGGACGTACCCAAGAAGCAACATGCATAATAAGTTGTTGAGGTTAAACAAGATTCGAGGGTTCATGCAAATGGAAGCTCCAAAGCAAAAACTTTCTTAGTCTATTTTCCTAGAAGCCAATAAAGAAAAGGCCATAAAATTGGTAACTGTTTTCAATAAGTGCAAAACAAAGGATTTGAGGCATACATGACATTGACAAAGGCACAAATCCAACTGTGATTTCCTCCGATAAGCCGAACAAGTTGTTTCGAAGAAATCATAAAGGTCGCTAAGCAAGACTTGCGTCAAGGGCAAAGCTGATAGTACCACAGATAAAAACTGATATCGGGCGCAAGATAATCAAGTTTGATTTTTGGAGAAAAAAATCGCCAAAGCAAAGACTTTCTTTGTAGACAAGGTTCAGCATGACCTTAGACATCACAGTACGAAACAGTTAGGGGAGACATTAGAAAGCCAAAGTTTCCGGAACACTATACAGAGCATCCGAGCCTTTTGGTACCATTACTGGCAAACCGTTTCTCAAACAACGGTGGCTGCAGATTCAAATTGCTCAGGGTATCCAGGCCACAAACCGACCGCCTCTATTAAATTCACAAATCTTTCTTTGTTTGAAGCAGGAAACAAAGAAGCATAGAAGTGAAGTTCTCAAAGTACGAATTTCACTAAAGGTAAGTTCTTCAAAGTCTCTGGTTTTTCTTTCTAGGCATGCCCATAATTACATCATCAACCACTTCATTTTCCAGCATAAGGTACGTCAGTCCGTAGTTGAGATTCCATTTTGATATAGGGAACACCACTCTCTAGTCGCATGTTCAGTATAGGGTGCACCAATCCCTAGCCGTATTTTCCAATATAAGGTAC
Organism: Nicotiana undulata; assembly: GCA_005239495.1. Taxonomy (NCBI): domain Eukaryota; kingdom Viridiplantae; phylum Streptophyta; class Magnoliopsida; order Solanales; family Solanaceae; genus Nicotiana; species Nicotiana undulata. The sequence continues at coordinate 40,693 of ML279601.1, forward strand.
AACAATCTTTAGTGAGGTTCCATTTTCATACAAGGTATCCTATCCCATAGTTACTTTCTCTCTAAGTGATACAAGGCGCCAACCCTTGGTTACATCCTCTCAGCGATACAGGGTGCCAACCCCTGGTCATATTCTATCTCAGTAATACAGGGTGTCAACCCCTGGTTACATTCCTTCTCACTCATACAAGGCGCCAAACCCTGATTATATTCCCTCTCAGTGATACAGGGCTCCAACCCCTAGTTACATTCCCTCCAATCCTTTCAAGCTCATTCGTAGGAGACACATTTCCTAGTTTGAGTCATTCCAATAGGAGACGCACTTCCTAACCGGAACCATTAACCCTAGGAGACGCACTTCCTAGTCCAATGCTTTCAGCCTCACTCATAGGAGACACACTTCCTAGTTTGAGTCATTCCATTAGGAGACGCACTTCCTAATCTGAACCATCAAATCCTAGGAGACACACTTCCTAGTCCAAAATTTCAACCTCATTCGTAGGAGATGCACTTCCTAGTTTGAGTCTTTCCAATAGGAGACACACTTCCTAATGAACCATTAATCCTAGGAGACACACTTCCTAGTCCAAACCCTTCAACCTCATTTGTAGGAGACACATTTCTTAGTTTGAGCCATTCTAATAGGAGACGCACTTCCTATATGAACCAATAATCCTAGGAGACGCACTTTCTAGTCCAATCCTTTCAACCTCACTCGTAGGAGACACACTTCCTAGCTTGAGTTATTCCATTAGGAGACACACTTCCTAATCTGAACCATCAAATACTAGGAGACGCACTTCCTAGTCCAAACCCTTCAACCTCATTCGTAAGAGACACACTTCCTAGTTTGAGTCATTCAAATAGGAAACACACTTCCTAATCTGAACCATTAATCCTAGGAGATGCACTTCCTAGTCCAATCCTTTCAACCTCACTCGTAGGAGACGCACTTTCTAGTTTGAGTCATTCCAATAGGAGACGCATTTCCTAACCGGAACCATTAACCCTAGGATGCGCACTTCCTAGTCCAATCCTTTCAACCTCACTCGTAGGAGACGCACTTTCTAGTTTGAGTCATTCCAATAGGAGACGCATTTCCTAACCGGAACCATTAACCCTAGGAGGCGCACTTCCTAGTCCAATCCTTTCAACCTCACTCGTAGGAGACGCATTTCCTAGTTTGAGTCATTCTATTAGGAGACACACTTCCTAATATGCACCATTAGTTCAAGGAGATGCACTTCCTAGTCCAATCCTTTCAACCTCACTCGTAGGAGACACACTTCCTAGTTTGAGTCAACCCTATTCATTCTAATAGGAGACGCACTTCCTAATATGAATCACTCATCCTAGGAGACGCAATTCCTAGTTCGAGTACTTGAATCTCGCAGTCTTTCCAATGCTACCCATGGGAGATGCACCTCGTAGTCTAAGTTTTATTAGTTCTACTTCAAAGAGAAGCACACTCGATTCAGAGTTTTCAATATCATTTTTGCATCTTTCAAATAAAACAAGTTGATATGCAGCTTTACCCAATAACTCACAAAATTTTCTCAGCGTCAAACTGGGGCAGAAAATTTTGTTCGTTTAGTTCATATTTGATGGCTTTGTAGGCCCCGCCGTACAGCACATGTTGTGATGATTAAAGCTACCAGCTTCCATTTCTCAATCGGAAGAAAGAAGTCTTTCGTTCTCAAGATAGTTGGAGTTAACTTTTACAATGTGTCACCAACCCGGCATCTCAAGATTCATCTTCTCAATCGGATCACGAAAGCAAGCAGCTGAGATTGAGCCATAATCTTTTCTTTAAAGAGCATCAAGATCCAATCTAAGGTCAACCCAAGCGAGCAAGTCAAGAATCAAGATTAGACTCCAGAAGACACATAGATACGAATTTTGTAACTTTTAGCTTGCATCAATATGTAGTTCTCTTCATCTTTTGACGTAAGCAGCAAGTAATAGTAAAAGCAACAACAGCAACAACAACAGTCTTAACTCCATTGTCCGATAGTCCCAGCTACCAAGTTTTCCCAGAACTACACTAACCTGATTCCTCTAAACAAGGATATGTAGGGAACCTCAGAAGCAAGGTTCGGTCACCATTTTTCAAAAATCGCTTCCATTGGAGTGATATGTGAGAAACAATTAGCTATGGCATTCACTTTCTTTGAACGAAAACACTTCATGTTATCGAGCAAAGAGGGACAGCTGAAATATCGCCAACTTGTCCAAAGGCGTCATCTTTCAGAGGCACCATCTTCATGGCCCGAGAACATCATTTCATGGCTTGAGGATCTCTTTTATTTCAATTTGCAAATCATTATTCAAAGGCATCATGGTTCGGAGGCACCATCCTCATGGCCCGAGAACATCATTTCATGGCTTGAGGATCTCTTTTATTTCAATTTGCAAATCATTATTCAAAGGCATCATGGTTCGGAGGCACCATCCTCATGGCCCGAGAACATCATTTCATAGCCTGCGAATCCCGCCCCAAGCGATTCATGGCCCAGGACATCATGGTCCAAGGACATCATCCCAGAATGTCCAAAGACAACATTCATAGTCCAACGAGAACTTGCATCATGTTTATATTATGCACGATATATGCTTGTTATTTATTTGCAGGTAATTCGGCCGGAACAGTCAACCAGGCAGGAGTGGACCGCTCCAATTCTCCGATACAACCCCGTAAGACCTTCCTACTTTTACCATACCTCGCACCTTGCGTCCGTTCTTGAAAACATCTCCGGCATACTTCGCCGATGATTCCGGAACTACATACGACCTGATTCCTGTAAAACCAAGGATATGTAAGCAACTCAGAAACCAGGGTGCGACCTAAATCTCTCGTCCAATTTCCACACGGTCAAAATTGGCCATCATATCTTTACCCGACAACTCTTTCATCCTTTCCGAGTAAAGAGGGGAAGCTGTTGATACTCAATTTTTCCTCAAATTATTTTTTAACTTGCATATCAGCTTTCAAAATCACTCTTTGCAATGATGAGTATTTTTCTCCATTTTTTCATGTTTTTACTTGAACTATTTCCCCATTTTAATTCATAAATAATGCCCTAAATAATTTCAAAAGTACTTCCTAGCTCAGTATATCATTTATAGTCATTTTCTATTTATTAAAATACAATTGTTTCATGAATTGGCCGATTGGATCTTATTTAATTGCAATTACAATCATTTTGCAATTATGGCCTAATTAGACATTTTATACCTTTTTAAATTCAAAATTTATGTTTTCAAAATTTAATATTAGTTAATTATTTTAATTTTACCTATTTAGCTTTATTTCATCTTTTATAATTATTATATATTTTTTATTAATTAATTACCTATTTTTATTGGGTATTTAACACCCAACCTTCTTTTTTTTTTTAAATTCTAGCCACATTCAAACCCCAAATACCCAACTCATCAGACCCACAAATGACCCAGCCCAAACCATCTCTCTACCGAGCCCAACCCCGGTCAGATCTGAGCCGTTGATCAAATAAGATCAACGGCCCAAATCTTTTATTTCCTTAATTAACTCTAACCAACTCCCTCCCCGTCTTTCATTTTCGAGACCATCTCTCTCTCTCTATCCGCCTCTTCCTCTCCTCCTCTCTCTAGAACCTCCTGGGTTCTTCTTCTTCTCCGACGGCCTTCACCGTCTCTCCGGCCACCTCTAGTCTCACCCCTTTCGACCACCAGCCGCCTTGAAGCCTTATCTCTCCGATCCTCTCCGTCTTTGAGACCTCCTTGGGTTTCAACCATGCCGGACCACCACTGGAAGCTCTTTCTAAGGTTGTTTCCGGCCTTTCTCCGATGGTTTTTGACTCGATGGTGCTCTAAACACCATTGTCCTGAGTTTCACAGCCAAGTTCCTTTACTTCTCTCTCTGGTTTCTCATGAAACCCTAATCTCGACCTAAACTTCTTAAATCTCTGTATTTTAACGATTTCGACTCACTCCTTTTATGTTTTGAACTATCCTCTACTGGATCTTTTCGGGTTTTCAAGTTTTAAGCATTTTTGTCTCCTTTTGAAACCAGGGTTTCTCGACCCTGTTCTCAAAACTGTTTTCCTCTGATTTTTTAAACGCCTCTACTGTGTTTTAGGCTATTATCTCCTGATTTTATGTTATTTGAACTATTATTGGTGAAACCCTAAGTATTCTGGGTTGTTCTTTACTACTTGACTATGCATTTATGTGTTCTCTGCAACTCCTGCTTTGATTCATGGTCACGACCTCTAATTCATGTTGTTCTATGAGTATCTCTTCCTGTTAATCATGTGAATGCTATTTAAATGCTTGATAATTCCGACCTTTACCCTACTGGATGTTTACTTGTCTTATATATATCTCATTTTTGTGTGTAAAGAACCCCATGCTTATAATGTTTTCCTTAAATACACGGTCTTGTATATTCTTTCTGTAATTATGTACCAATTTTTTAATTATTTCTATATTCATACGAGACTTTCCTTAATTACTTGGGATTCCCTGTAATTACAATAGAATTCGAAATCCTCTTAATTGATTTTCCAACAGATACCCTATTTTATTTTCATAAATGTGATATCATTTCAACTTTCCTTAATTACCCACTATGTATTTGGCTTTGTTTATGCACTATGTGATTTTTTCGCCCTAATCAGCCTAATTAAACTTATTTTCTTTCCTTATTCTGCCTCGACTATACTGTTTGAACTAGACTCCTTAATTAAAGGATTCCAGTTGGCTTAATTGACACTAATTGATTGCTATTTCCATGTTTGTGCACTCGTTGCCTAAGTACTGCTTGTTTTCAAAACTATATAAGGACTTGTCTTCCCTCTTTACAGACACGGGAATTCACACGACAATACATTAGTACATTGCAATACATTATTCTCTCTTGTGTTCTTGCTCTCTTTCTTTCTCTGCTCTATTGTTGTTCTCTACTCTTGACTGTTATTAGCCGGCTGAAAGCCAAGGCTAATATTGTGCTCATACTTGACTCTTTCTTTCTGCTGTTCTCTCTCTTGTTACTGGTATGTCCTGATTTAGCTTCAAAAGTTTCCAAACCAATGTGGTTATTACTACTTCAGTATGTTATATTCTTAATTGCTTTTCTACCTATACTTCTACTGTTTTACATGCAATTGATGCCCTGTTTGCCTGTTGATACTCTCCATGCTTACTTCCTTACCTGTTTATGATTTAATCAATACTTGTTATGGACTTTACTTATTGTTGTATGCATCTGTTAGGCCATCTCTATTCTTGTATCATGTATAAACATTCCTATCCCCTAGTCCCTGAACCTTTATCTGTTACTAATCATCCTATCTATGACTTACATGCTCCCATGACTGTTACTTGCTTTTAATCCTACCTGTTATATATGTATTATGTTACTGTCTACTATTATGTCTAAACTTGACCATTTCTTGGTCCCCTAAACCTGTGTGATCTCGTGTATTCATGCCTAGTGAGTCTCTGTACCTCCTGGGTATTATGTGATCTATTTGTCCCCTCTACCCCATAGTCCTTGTGTACAACTCTATATTGTTGAACCTTTGATTGGTGTTTCTGATTGTTTCAAGTTAGTCTTTTTAAAAAACAACTCTCCAGTTTTAAAAGAAAACTCCTTTCTTAAACTATGAACTTTCCTCTCTTCCCTGCACTTCACACTACTCTTAGAAATTAGGTCCTACCCCCTTCGTGTGAGCATTGCCTTGAGTACCCCTGAGTACTCATTGAACTTTGACACACAAGGCTGGTAATTCCACACTGCACTTCGTTAAAATCTTGGCAATTTGCTTGGGTGCTGGTATTGTCCAGGGACCCATTTGGGACCCTAGGGAACTTTGCCGCACCCAGGCCATGTAAGGCTGTGAAACTCGAAAGGAGTGAGGCTGAGAGATTGAGCCTGATTGAAGGCTCCCTATAGAATAACTTCTTATTTTTCTTTTTTCATTACTGTAATTCATTTATTACTGGTTTGTAATAATTTATAAAAAAATAACTGGGGCTGGATAGTGGATACAGGGGGTTATGCATGCTTAGTGTAATCATGGGTAGACAACATGCTTATAGGCTTCTATTTACTTACTTGTGCAATATATAATCTGCCCAGGACATGCATATCATTAGAAATCCTGCTTTAGGTTCTTCAATTTTCAGCATATCTACTATGTTCATTTCTCAAACCATGATCACTGTAATAACCAGAACAAGCAAATAAACGGTTGTAAGGCATTATCACTTCATTTTTCACGATCACGGCATTTAGAAACCATGTTTTAGGGTACTCATGTGTGCATTAGATATCCTGCCTTTATGATTTCTTATTTGTCGAACTACAGTAGCTGAAAGCCCAATTAGCATGTTAATCTAATAATCCCATAAAATATGATTAGTCTACTTGAAACATTTTCTGCAAATATATATCTTTAAAATCAGAATCCAAATATGCATGTTCACCCTTTGAGATAGTTAGGCAATGTATACGACGCCTAGGCAAACTTTAGGCCTAATGCGTATTAAAATCAAATCAATTATGTTCTACTAGTTTAATCAGCCTCTTTTAACCCTTGTTGAACTCTGCTGCTCCCATTCTTGATTTTTCCTCTCTGAAGTTCACTCTACTTCTTATTAAGACTCCTACTCTATATTTTTAGCAAATCTTGAAGTCGTGCATTTTCTAACCCTTAGGATTTTTTGGTTCTTGCACTATTATGTTTTCAAACTGCTGGGTTGTAAAGTTACTTCATTCCGCTCTAATCGTGCCATTCCAAACCCTTGCTATGTAAACCTGCTATTTTTGGTACAATTTTACCACTCTTTTACTACAATTCTGTTTTTAACTACTACTCTCTGTTAAGCTACTACATTTAGTCACTTCTCTTTTAAAATCACTATATCACTGCAAACCATGCTTTAATGATTTTCATATATATATTTTCTGGAAACTTTAAATACTTGTACATCTTCAAAATCCTACCGTTGTCTCTAAACAACTGCATTTCTGAAAAATCAACCATTTTCTGAATTACTCAATCTAAATTGAATTGTCTACTTCATCGCTAAGTTTTTTTCAAAGCAGATCCTTTTGCAACTTACTAGTTTCACTTTAAACCCCTGTTTTAAACTCCCTCCATTGAGACCTTAAGTGTGTTTGAGACGTGCTACTTATATGTCTACCCGTGGAGGGGTCTGTGAGACTTTATTTGTCTCTATGTGTGTTCCCTTATACGTGCAGTCCTACTTGTTATATATGTCGCTTAGTGTTTTATCCTTTAAACCTAAGGGTTCAACCCAGTCCCTGCATTTTAGGAATAGTAGTCCTAAATACCCTCCAGGACTTATAGAATGGGACGGGTTAATAGAACGCAATAAGCACTCGGGACCAGCACACACACATTTTAAAATAACCTTTACGGGGTGGGAAGGGTAGAATACAGATATAATGACCGGTGCGCTAATACCACGTGTAGCCACCTCTTTGAGGAAGTGACATACCGGGTATTGCATTGAGGTGATCCGTATTACTTTTAACCTAGGATAATTTCTTTAAATATTTTCAATGTTTCTAAAAGCTTTAATAAAACTTGCGCTTTGTATGAAATCCCCTCTTATCTGAGCCCTTCTTGCTTGTCTGTCCAAATTCACAAAACTTCTTGGCTGGGACCCACATTTGTGGATCCTGAGGGGTGCCTAACACCTTCCCCTTGGGATAATTTCATGCCCTTACCCATTCTATGGTAACACAAACTAGTCCATGAGTTATAAACTCTAGGTTCCCTAACGCACCATAAAATCGTTAGGTGGCGACTCTTCCTTAAACCCTTTCCTTTAAGGAGTTGTCCTAAATGTCATAAAACCCGATCTCTCCGTACCTAACCCGTGCGATAGAAAAAGGGGGCGCGACAATAAACATGGAAAATAATTAATTCAAACACTTTAAAGGCAAGCACTTAAATCAGTAAGGAAGAAATATTTGAAACCCTAATTTTTGGTAAAATACACAAAATAGGCAGAAAATAAAGGCAAAGAATCACATATTGTATAAAATGAACATAAAAAAGAATATTATTCACAAAATCACAGAATCGAACCAGATTTTGTTCAATTAAAAACGAGTTTGAAACCCTAATTTAGGACAAGTAAAACTAATCGGTAGAAATAGACAGATTCATACATAATAGGGCGAATATTGACGAGATAGTACTTAAAATCAAAGATTGAACCTATTTTGGTTCGAATCAAAGAGAATATGTAAACTCTAGCCTTAGGGTTATGTATGAATCAGCAAGATACGAACAAATCGGATTCACAAGGTACAAAATAACGTGTTCGGACTTAATATCGTCCTGATTCAAGAGATGAAGATATATTAGGACAGAATCAGAGTAGGATACTTGCCAAGTTTAGGAAATTACTAAGTAATACCGTAAAGAATCAACCAATAAAGGAAATATGTCGAAATGATAAGTAAATGGGAAGAAAATCCCATTAGGAACGGGATTAGGGAAGGATTTTGGGGGTGGCTGTGGGCTAGAGTTCTTTAGAGGGAAGGGAGTACAGAGTCGGCGGATTAGGGGAAATGGGGTTAGGGTTTGGGAGATGGGTGATATAAGGAAAATGAGGGGTCGTTTATGAGACGTTGATCGTTTTTGATCAACGACTGGGATTTAAGCAGGGGTTGGGTCGGGTTTTAATTAAATGGGTAAGGGACTAGGCTAATGGTGTTGGGCTTAGGGTGATTGGGTTATGTTTGGGGCAGTTTAGGTCCGAAATTAATTATGAAATTAGGGCAAGATTTTAAATACCCAATTTAAAAAATATTAATTTATAAAAATAATAGATAAATAACAAAAATATTATTTTTGCATGAAAATAATTAAAAATAATTATTTAACATTATAAAAATATAAAAAGTTTTTTTGCATAAATAATATAATTATACATGCATATGGGTTATTATTGCAAAATGTGCAATTTAGCCTTAAAATATACAAATGTAACTATAAGAATTGCACTAAAAATATTTAAAATATTATATGGGTGTAAATGATAATTTTTGATGATGAAATCACCATAAAAATAATTTTGTAAGGTAATTACTAGATATTTATATAATAAAATGCAGAAATAAATTGATTTAAAACCTTTAAAAATTATGAAAAATACTTTTATATGCTTTTAAGTCAAATGATGATGCATATGCACTATTTTGAAAGTATATATATATATATTTGAGAAATATGAGGAAAAAATTGGATATCAACAACTGCCCCTCTTTACCTGGGAAGGATGAAACAGTTGTCGGGTAAAGAAATGATGACCGATTTTGACTGAATGGGGTGTTTTAAAAAATATAGGCCACACCCTGGTCTCTGAGATGCCTACATATCCCTGGTTTTACAGGAATTAGGCCATGTGTAGTTCTGGATCCAACGGTGAAATAAACCGATGGAGTTGTTGTAAGAGCGGACAAAATATTCTGGATAGGCCAAATCGAGATTGGGAATGAGAATGGTTATGTATATTTGAACGGGTATCATATGGGCCTAGGTAACGAACGACTATCGGTTATGTTTGAAATAATTGAAGGGTACGAATGTTGAATGGAAACTGGAGCGAAGATTGCTCCCGTTAGGAGAACGGTTACTTCCCTGATCACCTGCAAATTCAAAATATGATGCGTGCATATATATTATTACATAAATTTAAACATGATGCAAATTCCCTCTGGACCATGGAGATCGTCTTTGGACAGTGAGAATAGTGTCCTTAGACCATGATGTCCCGGGCCATGAATTGTGAGGTAGGGGATTCGCAGGCGATGAAATGATGTTCTCGGGCTATAAAGATGGCGCCTGTGAACCATGGTGCCTTTGAATAATGATGTGCAATATTAAGAGTTCCTCAGGCCATGGCTTGGTGCCTTCCGACTATGAGGCTGATGCCTTCGGACTATGACACCCTCGGAAACTTTGGCTTTGTATCAGCCCATGAGATGCAAAGACATGATGCTTGAGATAAAACAAGACACAACTTAGTCTTGTGTAAGATCGAAGGAAGAGCTTAGCCCCGAGAGAAAATAATAATGCAAGGTTTTGGAATAGCAACGTTTGTGGTTATGCAAGGGGAGACAACGCTTAGTCTCGTGCAAGATTGGAGACAATTCTTAGTCTCATGCAGGATTTGAGACAATGCTTAGTCTCTTGCAGAAGCAAAGACAAAGTTTAGTCTCATGCAAAGGAGGGGGGGGGGGGGGCAGGGCTTAGCCTTATGCAAGATGGAGACAATTCTTAGTCTCATGAAGGATTTGAGACAATGCTTAGTATCTTGCAGAAGCAAAGACAAAGTTTAGTCTCATGCAAAGGAGGGGGGGGGGGGGGCAGGGCTTAGCCTTATGCAAGATGGAGACAATTCTTAGTCTCATGCAATTAAGGAGGCATGGCTTAGCCTCATGCAAGATGGAGACAATGCTTAGTCTCATTCAAGGGGGAGGCAGAGCTTAGCCTTATGCAAGATGGAGACAGTGCTTTGTCTCATGTAATTAGGAAGGCATGACTTAGCCTCATGCAAGATGGATACAGTGCTTAGTCTCATGCAAGGGGGAGGTAGAGCTTAGCCTTATTCAAGATGGAGACAGTACTTAGTCTCATGCAATTAAGGAGGCAGGGCTTAGCCTCATGCAAGACGGATACAATGCTTAGTCTCATGCAAGGGAAAGGCAGAGCTTAGCCTAATGCAAGATGGAGACAGTGCTTAGTCTCATGCAATTAAGGAGGCATGTCTTAGCGTCATGCAAGTTTTGAGACAATGCTTAGTCTCATGCAATGAATAGATAATAAGTGATAGCATAGTATTTCTTAGCTGGAGATGTGTTCGGTGGCTTTGTTGTTGTGAAGACAGTGATTCTAAGGTGCGCACATACTGACAACTATCTCTTGTTCCCGCATTCAAAGAAAAATCGTGAGTTTTGTGGGGGAGGTTGGTTCATGCCTTTGTCTGCTTGCTTTGCTCTTCTCCGCATTGAAATCATGTTCAAGTTGGGTAGCATCTGGCTAAAAATAAAGTTTTAAGAAAATATGCATGTATAGTTATTCAAAACATAGTAATATGGAATTTAAAGAATCAATTTGATGAACCAGTAATTGTGACACTATCAGAGACATTGCGATCTTTTTGTCATAGAATTTTGAGGGTCCTCCTTAAAATTCTGCCCCAGTGATCTAGACGAATTTGTGGCTATTTTCGCATGCGGTGCTGTTGGCTAAACTCGCTACGGAATTTTGAGGGTCCTCCTCAAAATTCTGCCCTAGTTTTCGATTATGGAGAAAATGAAATTTTTATTGTGTTGTGACCGCCCACAAGGATGCCTACGTATCCCCTCTTAAATGGGAGCCAGGTCAAGTGTAGTTCAATTACATATATGAAGAACTGTAAACAGTTTAAACATAATATCTTTTGACTGCATCTGAGTTTATAGTCTTTGGCCAAAATTTTCCATCCATTTCTAGGAGTATGAATGCTCCTCCTGTTAGTACTCTATGAACCATGTAGGGTCCTTGCCAGTTGGGTAAAAATTTTCCTTTGGCTTCATCCTGATGTGAGAAGATTCATTTCAGCACCAGCTTCCCCATTGTGAGCTATCTAGGTTTGACCCTTTTATTGAAAGCTCTAGACATTCTGTTCTAATAAAGTTGACCATGACACATTGCATTCATTCTTTTCCCGTCAATGAGGGCCAATTTTTCATAACGACTCTTTATCCATTCCGCATCACTAAGTTCAGCTTCTTGTATGATTCTCAAAGAAGGGATTTCTACCTCGGCGGGGATGACGACTTCAGTACCATAAACCAATAGGTAAGGAGTTGCCCCGATTGATGTGCGGATTGTGGTACGGTATACCAATAAGAAAAATGGTAACTTCTCATGACACTTCTTGTGATTTTCTACCATCTTCCTTAGTATCTTCTTAAAGTTCTTGTTGGCGGCCTTTAGGGCTTCATTCATTTGGGGCCGGTATGCTGTGGAGTTTTTGTGCTTGGTTTTGAAGGTCTCACACATGGCTTTCATTAGATCACTGTTGAGATTGGAGGCATTCTCGGTCATGATGGATTCTGGAACCCCGAATCGACAAACAATACGGTCCCTGACAAAATCTGCGATGACTTTCTTGGTTACAACTTTGTAAGATGCAGCTTCAATCCATTTCGTGAAGTAGTCTATGGCTGCTAGAATGAACATGTGCCCGTTTGAAGCGGCAGGCTCGATTGGTCCAATGACATCCATTCCCCAGGCGGCAAAAGTAAAAGGTGAACTTGTTGCATTAAGTTTATTTGAAGGCACCCATATCATATCTGCATGTATTTGGCACTGATGACATTTCTGGACATAGCGGATGCAATCTATTTCTATTGTCATCCAAAAGTATCCGACTCTAAGTATCTTCTTGGCTAGGACGAAACCATTCATATGTGGGCGTAGGTTCCAGCGTATATCTTTTCAAGCACTTTGGAGGCTTCCTTGGCGTTGACACACTGTAATAGCCCTAGATCTGTAGTTCTTCTATACAGAATTCCTCCACTCGGGAAGAAGTGGTTAGACAATCTCCAAAGTGAGCGTTTTTGGATATTCTCCTTTTTCCAAATATTCCCTAATATCGTGGAACCATGGATTTCCATATGTTTCTTCTTCAACATGAGCACAGTAAGCCGAATTATTATGGATTCTTACCGGATTGAGATCGATAAAATTCTTGTTCGAGTGTTGTATCATGGAGGACAAAGTGGCCAGTGCATCTTCAGACTCATTCTGGATTCTGGGGACATGCCGGAACTCTATCTTCGTGAATCTCTTCATCATCTCTTGTACGTGATGAAGATATGGTAGTATCTTGGTGTTCTTCATAGACCATTCTCATTTTACCTGGTGTACCAGCAGGTCTGAATCACCAATCACCAACAATTCCTGGATATTCATGTCGACAACAAAATTGAGACCTAATATGCAGGCTTCATTCCGCCATATTATTGGTGCATGGAAACCTGAGTTTTGCGGACACCGGGTAATTTTGACCGGTTTTTGACACCAAAATGGCTCTGATACCGACTCCTTTGAAATTTGCAGTTCCGTCAAAAAACATTCTCCACCCGTCGTAGGCTTCAACAATATCCTCCCCTACGAAGGACACTTCTTCGTCAGGAAAATATGTTTTTAATGCTTCGTATTCTCCTCCTACAGGATTTTCCGCAAGATGATCTGCTAATGCCCGTCGCTTCACTGCCTTATGAGTTACGTAGATGATGTCAAATTCACTCAACAATATTTTCCATTTGTCCAGCTTTCCTATAGGCGTAGGCTTCCGAAAGATGTACTTCAAAGGATCCATCCTTGATATGAGATATGTGGTATAATCGCAGAAGTAGTGCCTTAATTTCTGGGCTATCCATGTCAGAACACATTAAGTGCATTCCAGCAGAGAGTGCCGTGCATCGTAGGGTGTGAAATTCTTACTCATATAATATATGGATTTGTCTTTTCTCCCTGTGTCGTCATGTTTTCTCAAGACACAACCGAAAGCTCCATCTAGTACGGAGAGGTAGAGTAGAAGTGGTCTAGCAGGCTCTGGAGGGACTTTCTGGTAGTCTTCAGTTCAACTGGCATCCTTCTTCAGCATTTTGAAAATCGGCTCACATATTACAGTTGATTGTGCTATGAAGCGGTTGATATAGTTGAGATGTCCTAAGAAACTCATCATGTGCTTCTTGTTCTTTAGCGGTGGTAAATCATTGATAGCCTTGACCTTTTATGGGTCTAACTTAATTCCTCAGCGGCTGATGGTGAACCCTAATAATTTTCTGACGGGAACTCCAAAGGCACATTTTGCGGGATTCAATTTCAGATTGTACCTCCGCAGCCGGTCAAAGAACTTTCTCAAATCTGTTATGTGATCTGCAACCATCTTGGATTTGATGATGACGTCCTCCACGTATACCTCTATTTTCTTGTGTATCATGTCATGGAAAATAGTTGTCATGGCCCTCATATAGGTGGCCCCAACATTCTTTAAACCATACAACATCATTTTGTAACAGTACACTCCTTACGGTGTAATGAAATCCATTTTCTCTATTCTTCATCCATCCAAATATGATGATAACCCGCGAAGCAATCAAGAAAGTATTGGAGTTCATGCTTGGCACAATTTTAGATCAGTAGTGTATATTTGGTAGTGGGAAATCATCTTTGGGACTTGCTCTGTTTAAGTCCCGATAGTCGACACACACCCTGACCTTCCCGTATTTCTTCGGAACCGACACGATGTTGGCCAACCAAGTTGAATATTCAACTACCCTGAGGACCTTAGCTTTGATTTGCTTAGTGACTTCTTCCTTGATTTTTAGACTCATGTTTGGTTTGAACTTCCTGAGTTTCTGCTTTACTGTTGGACACGCCATATTGGTAGGTAGCTTATGAGCAACTATGGATGTGCTCAATCCGGACATATCGTCATACGACCATGCAAAAATGTCTTCATATTCTTTTAGGAAATGACTGTAATCTTCCTTCTCTGATGGTGATAAGTGAATGCTTATGCTAGTTTCTTTGACTGTTTCGGAATCTCCCAAGTTGACTATCTCAAATTTTTCCAGATTGTACTTGGGCTTATTCTCAAAATTCTCAACTTCTCTGACAATTTCCTGAGGTATCACATCTTCTTCTTCTTCTATCTCTTCCGAGTCACTGTTCTTATGTTGTGTTGTCTCATTACATGTCACAGTCGTTGGTTCATCAAGGTAAGAAATAGTAATGTTGTGGAGAGAAAGATATAGAAGATAGTGATAATAAAACATCAAGCCATTGATAAATATTAAATGTCAAAAAAAGCAATTTTTAATAACTCAAACAATGTTTTTCAAAACGAAATACTGAAAATATTTTAAAACAAAAATGCTCAAGAAGAATTGTTGATGACGCTAGCAGCCAGGCTACCCCGGGACTCTTCGGGCCCTTGATGGTGTGGCTTTCCAGTTTCTGAGGACGGCTCCTTTCTCCACTGTCTGGATGACGAGGCCTTCTTCATCCTCCTCCTCCTCAACTATTACACTGCAATCCATGTCTTCCTCTTCTATAAATAAATTCCTCAAACAATCTAGCACTTCGTCCTCTTCGGATCCCCACATCATATCTGCTTGATGGAAGTATTGGCTCAAATACGGTATCGGCTGTTCAAGGGGTAGTAAATATCGCGCCATTGTGGCGACCAATTTTGATACTCATGCCAGG
The DNA here is from genome assembly GCA_005239495.1 of Nicotiana undulata. Classification (NCBI taxonomy): domain Eukaryota; kingdom Viridiplantae; phylum Streptophyta; class Magnoliopsida; order Solanales; family Solanaceae; genus Nicotiana; species Nicotiana undulata. The sequence continues at coordinate 55,988 of ML279601.1, forward strand.
TGTACTGATATCCCAATCCAAAGGTCGTGCCGTGACGCTTTAGCTGTATCAGTTTGGCAATGCCTTGGAGATTCTCCCCGAGCCCTTTACCGGGTTCATACCTAGCCCATGCTAGTATTCTTTCTATTTTGCTGCTCCATCACTTGTCTTTCTAAATTGCATTGACACGCTCGATGCGATGATAAGTCTCTCCACCCAATTTCCTTCTATTTTCCACGACCGGAACAATTTGATTGGTATAAATGGGATTACTCCCGTCTCTATGGATGATCACCTCTTGATGGTTCCATTCGAACTTTAAGCCTGGTGCAAAGTGTAAGACACAACCCCAACGTCGTCCCAACAATAAGTTGTATGAGGCGGATATGTCGATTACTTGGAATTCGACATCATACCAGGTTGGGCCATTTGTAAGCAAAGATTGGTTTCCCGGATCGTGGCCCTTTGAGATCCATCGAATGCTTTTACGTTCATAGTTCTTGCCCGTATTTCATGCAATCCTTTTCCCAATCTCTTCAGAGTCATTAATGGATAGATGTTAAGACTAGAACCTCCTTCTATCAAAAACCTGGCAATGAATTTATCTTCGCACTGTACCATGATATGCAGCGCCCTGTTGTGGCTTAATCCTTTCGGCGACAATTCATCTTCATGGAAATTGATCTTGTGGCTCTCCAGTACTTGTCCTACCATGTTAGCCATTTCCCCACTGGTGATATTGTTGGGCATGTTAGCTTCGTTCAATACCTTCATCAAGGCATTCCTATGTGCTTCAGAATTCTGCAGTAATGATAGAATGTATATCTAATCAGGGGTTTTGTTCAGATGGTCCACTACAGAGTATTCCCTTGCTTGCACCTTTCTCTAAAGATCATCCGGGCCAGTTTCAATGAGGGGCTGCTTGGAAGCATCTTCTTTACTTGTTCCCCCTGAGTGCTCAGGTGTGTAGACTCTACCAATCCTGTTCATCCCTTGTGCTGCACCAGCTTCTTCCATTTTTTCTTTTCCTTTCCTCCTAGCTTCTGCAACATAGTCCCAGGGTACAACTTTTGAATTAAAGGATGATGCGGGTTCAACCGTCATAGTTGATAGCATCCTAGGAAGCTCAAATCTATTCAAGGACAAGAATGAAGCTTTGGAATCTCAAATAGGGCCTTTAAAAAGATGTCAAGCTAAAGTGTTGCCAAACAAGGTCATTAGACATCAAGTGCAAGTAAAGAAGTTGTTAATTGGGAGGAAGAGCTTAAGGAAAGGATATGAGTTATATATGTGTTATAATTATTTTACGTCCCATATTCATGTCCAAAAAGAGGTGGATTAGATCCCAAGAAACATCCTCTGAAGAAGGCCCAAATCAGGCCACCATTGGACCAATTTGGCACCTAAAATGTGTCCAAACTTACAGTCCATGAAGTCCTACATAAAGCCACGTTTTTATAGCATGAAGAGGACTTACTTGATGTCCAAGAAGGGTACAATAGTCGTGCTAGATGTGGAGAGCAAGTTGGTGCCTAGTTGCTTGCAAATTTCCTTCAAGATTTCCAGATTTTCATGATTCTATCCAAGATTGGTTTGGGACATATTTCCATATATTAGGGGACTATATTTATTGCTTTCCTAGTTAGTTAAGGTTATGTTTTACTTTTCCTAATATTGTTGGAAGTACTTTCCAAGAATGACTTGGGTTTTGCTTCCTAGTGTTTTCCTTTTCCTAAGGTAGTTGGACTTGTTGTCCAAAGTAGTTTAGGAATTTATTTCCTTATTTTTTAGGTACAATTTCGTGACCCCTCTCTATATAAAAGGTGTCTTCTTTGGTTTTAGACTTAGATTATTATAGACAATATCAATAAAAATTGTGAGATTTTTCTTGCACTCTTGTGTGTGGCTACTCTTGGATTTATTCTTCAACCTTCAATACTCAACTTAAGGTGGTAAGATTAAACCTTTTTCGAAATCTTAGATCACTTCTAGGTATTAAAGAAATGTGATAAGTTTAGGCTTATTGTTGTTCTTGTTATTCTAAAGGGTCGGGTTTCACAATCTATCTCTTATTTTTAAGTCTCTACCAAAGGCGATTAGTTCTTTGTTAGATAATTGTTGTTGTTAGGATTCAACTTCAAGAATAGACTTCTTGAATTCAAGAAATTCTTTCTTGAACTCAATCTATCTTTAATTTTCTATTTTTTTTTGTTTCTTTATTTTCTTTTATTTTCCGTATGTTTCTTGATTTTCTTTAGCAATTCTTGGACCCCTCTCGTGTTGTTATCAAGTGGTATCATAGCATAGGCTAATCAAGATTTTAATCTTGATAATATTGGGAGGTTCTTGAGCAAAACAAATAAAAAAAACGAAAATCAGCCTAAAAAGAATTGTTATTTCTCATTATTATTTTTAGAATTCAAGTATTGTTTGGTTTCCAAATCAAAAAAGGAAACAAGAAAAGGGGATCCTAGTTCTTGAAGATTAAGGTAACTTCTTTCCTTATTCTTACGGGTTTTGGGTTTCCTAAATTCTTTCTTTTTCCTACTAACCAATTCCTATTCTTCCTAGGTTTGGTCCTCCACTTTCCTTTTCTCTTTCTAACTCCTTATTCTTATCACTGTGGGTTGTGACTTGCTAGGTTTATTAATAAATCTAAAGATTAACGACCAAGAGTTTCTTTGAGTGAAAAAAGGCAAGAGAGGTGAGAGAGTATTAGAAGGAAAAAACCAAACTTGAGAGATACATATAATCTTTGTTCAAGATGTTTCAAACAGGTACTTATTGTGAAAGGAGGCGAGCTATGACTCAACAACTTGAAAAGTCAAACTTACAGTATAGCGAATGGAAGGAAGACAATGGTAAAATTATTTTTCAAACAAGAGCTAAAGTGATGTCCGCGATTTGTGCCCTTAGAATTGACAAAGAATATGGCTATAACTCAATTAGCACTTATATGGTTGAAAAATTTAACCTGCCTTGTGTTGACCATATTGAACCCTACATATTGAGATGAGTAAAGGTAGATAAAAGAGTGTTATTACTATTCTTTATTGGAAGGTATGAGGATGCGATCTGGTGTGATGTGATTTCCATGAATAATTATCATATCTTCTTGGGAAAGCCATGGTATGTCTACAGAAGAGCTTCATATATCATGGAAAAAATAGATACTCTTTTGAGGTTAACGGGAAGAAACTCATTCTTGGGCCTTTGACTCCCTCACAAATTTATGAAGACGAAAATACTGTTAAAGAGAATATGAAAAAATATGAGAGAGAAAAGAGTGAGAGGAGTAAGGGAGTGCATGTTGACATCCCAAGAGAGAAAAAAGGAGAGGTTGTGTTGAGTGAAGAGAGTGGGATGTCAAGGAGGGGAAAAAGTAAGCTTGAGAGAAAGAAAAGAGAGAAGGCCATGAGATAGAAAAAAGATGCGAGGTAGAGAAACAAGAGAAATTGAGTGAAGAAAAAGAAAAAACCTTTAGTGAGAGAAAAGAAGCTAAGGGTGAGGAAAAAGTTAGTCTTGTGATAAAAGCCAAGAGAGTGAAAGCAAGAAAAAAATTTCTTTACTTCCTAACTCATTAACTCTTTCTTGTTTTAGTTCTCTTGATTTTGTGCAGCCATATGTGGAAAGACCTTTTGAAAGGAGAGGTGAGGCACAAGAGATGGTAGCAAAGGATCCAATTGGATTCCAACATGTATTTAGCGAAATCAATTCTTGTTGGATGGTGGATAATAAAAGCTTGGTTAATTTCTTTGTTGTTGAGCCTTTTGTCTATTCTGATTCTTATTTACAGGTTTACAACATGGAGTTCCCTAAAGTCGTTGCTAATTTAGATCCATTGCATAAAAGAATAAAAGGTGATGTGTTCCATTAATAAATAAGTCCAAGTATGGTATGTATAATTGGTTTATTCACGTTCTTGACCTTTCTAGAACACCTAAGGTATTTTTGGAGGTAATGAGCTATACTCTTATTTCTTATGTTGGTGATTTTATAATTTTTGTGGATGATAATATTTTGATGCATATCAGGTCATTAACTATAATATCTAAGTTCAAGTGCAAGAGTAATTTGCTTACTTTTGAAATTGAGTATGACACAAATGATTAAGCATTCCAACTTGGTGGAAAGAGGCATGAAATTTATGAGAAAAGGCTTGCTAATGAGTTAAATGTTCTTTCTTCTCTTATTCAAGTGCCTAAGGAGTTTTCATGTGATGAATTGCTAGAATGTGAGTTTTGTTGTTCGATGGGAAGTCATTTCTCTAGTCATATTTATTGTGAGGCTGTAAAAGTGCTTGCTTCTAGTAAAGAGGATATGCATGATTATTGTGACATTAGTGATCAAATACTCTTTCATGGACCTATCTATGACTCTTTTTGTGACAGTTTGAGCAATTATATAAAATTCATTGGTGTTATGAATATTATTGGGGAAAGTTATAATCATGAGCTTGGATGTATTGAATATTTTATTTTGGAATTTATGGGTTCTTCTGACCTTTATGAGAATTTATGTGTTTTTTTGAATAACTTACGTGTAGAAGAATCCATGGGATTTTTATTTGATAATTGGATATATCATAAAAGTGTCTTACTTGATACATGTGGCGGAGATAATTGTGTTAAATGGTTGCATGGCCAATATTTTGTAATTTATTTTACGTGCACATATTTGGACTACCTTATTGACAAGATCGCATTGCGAATTTCATTATATAGTGCATCTGAGAGAGGTTTTTATTTGACAAATCTAAGTAGGCATAAATTTTATGCTTTATAAGGGAGAATTTACACCTATTAGGCTTAATTGGGTTAAGTGGACACACAGTCACTTTCTTGTTTTATTCCTACCATTTGTTCAAATTAGTGGATGTCATTTACTAGTGCATGTTTTCTTTTTCTTGCAAGGTCGAAATTCGAGGATGAATTTTCTTCAAGAAGAGGGGAATGATAGCATCCTAGGAAGCTCAAATCTATTCAAGGACAAGAATGAAGCTTTGGAATCTCAAATAGGGCCTTTAACAGGATGTCAAGCTAAAGTGTTGCCAAACAAGGTCATTAGACATCAAGTGCAAGTAAAGAAGTTGTTAATTAGGAGGAAGAGCTTAAGGAAAGGATATGAGTTATATATGTGTTATAATTATTTTATGTCCCAAATTCATGTCCAAGAAGAGGTGGATTAGATCCAAAGAAACATCCTCTGAAGAAGGCCCAAATAAGGCCACCGTTGGACCAATTTGGCACCTAAAATGTGTCCAAACTTGCAGCCCATGAACTCCTACATAAAGCCACAATTTTATAGCATAAAGAGGACTTAATTGGTTTCCAAGAAGGGTACAATAGTCGTGCTAGATGTTGAGTGCAAATTGGTGCCTAGTTGCTTGAAAATTTCCTTCAAGATTTCCAGATTTTCATGATTCTATCCAAGATTGGTTTGGGACATATTTCCATATATTAGGGGACTATATTTATTGCTTTCCTAGTTAGTTAAGGTTATGTTTTCCTTTTCCGGACATCTGGCCTCGTAGTCTGTCACCGACATCTGCCCCTGCTCCAGCTGCTCAAACTGATACCGCAGCTCATCCCTCTCGGAGGGTGGAATATACCTGTCCAGGAACAGCTGAGTGAACTGCTCCCATGTGAGAAGAAGGGAACCTGCTGGCCTACCAAGGATAAATGACTTCCACCATCTGCGGGCCCTGCCCTCTAGCTGAAAAGTAGTGAAATAAACCCCATGGGACTCCAAAATCCTCATGTTGTGTAGTCTGTCCCTGCACCAATCAATGAAGTCCTGGGCGTCCTCGCCCCTCTCACCTACGAAGATCGGAGGGTGCAATCGAGTCCATCTGTCAAGTAGCTTCTGCGGATCATCGTCCGCTGCTGATCTAAGCTATGGTGCTGCTTCTGCTGGATGTGCTCCACCCACGGGCAGAGTACCCGGAGTCTGATATACTACCGCTGCATGACCTGCGGCCTGGGTGGTAGGGGTCTGAACTCCCCCTCCCGCCTGAGATGTGGCAGGATCTGCTGGAAACAAACCAGCCTGGGCTATAGTGTCCATGAACCGCATCATACGACCCATGACCTCCTGGAAGCCTGGTGCAGTCATGAAATCCATCGGAGCTGGATCTGCCGAGGGCACCTCACCCTGCTTCTCAACAATGGGATCCTCTGCTAGATCCGCTGGGGGTGATAATGGAACAACTCTAGGACGCCCTCGTCCCCTACCTCGGGCCGGTGCCCTCCCCGGCCTCTGCCACGGCCTCGGACGGCGGGGGTAGCGGCATCTCCCGGGTCTGGAACGTCGGTTGCGCGTGTCCTCACCATATGTGAGAGAATAGAAGAATGAGAATTTATACCCATCGACTGCACGATAGAATAGGAATAAAGAGAGATTTCTTAACACCCTATAGCCTCTCGAAGATAAATACAGACGTCTCCATATCGATCCACAAGACTCTTTTAGGTTTGCCTGTGACTTGTGAGACCTACGTGAACCTAGAGCTCTGATACCATGTTGTCACGACCCAAACTCCAATTCAGGTCGTGATGGCGCCCAACGCCGGGGTCAGGCAAGCCAACACTAGTTTGCTACGAAATTGCTTAAATTAATGAGATGTTCAAATACTTATCCAGTTTTAATTTAAGAAGTCCTTTAATAAAAATGAGGAAGTGAGGCAAATTGATTTAAAGTAACTCAAAAACTGTTTGCCAGCATAAACAGAGTAGCAAAATACTAGCGAGTCAACTACGTGTGCCAAAACCTAGTGTCACAAGTCCACGGGCAGCTAGTGGAATATATACAAGGCTAGACAAAAATAGAAGTACTACTATCTGAAAAGAATAGACAAGAGTATCCCAAAAATAGTAGAAAACTCCACAGTGCTGCTGAGGAACGCCAAGAGGAGCAGCTTACCGTGTAGTCGGGTCCAGATAGTACTCTCAATGACGGACACCGGAATAGTGACCAGGTGCAATAGCCTCAGAACCTGTACAATTAAGTACAGAAGCGTAGCATGAGCACATATAAACAAATATGTACCCAGTGAGTATCCCGTCTAAACTCGAAGAAGTAGTGACGAGAGGTAGACGTATTACTCACTAGGGCCATTAGCACTAGTATAATTAAATAAATCTAGACAGGATTAACAGTCATGGCAATCAAGTAGACATAGAATACCAAGTATGTGAACTAAAATCTACTTGCAAGTGTCAAATAATAGTATCAATAAAAGTACCAAGTCCCCTTCTACAAAGAACAATTTATTTAATGATAACAATAAGACTCTCCGTCAAATACATAACACATAATATGCCGAAGCGTACGGCCGAAGCGACGCAAAAATAAATGTGCACTGCCGAGGGTCGAGCGGCACGAACCATAGATGCATCCATTACCCCGCTCGCGAATCGATCATGCGACGCGGTTGACATAAATATAGGGCTACCCCGCTCGCGAATCATACATACGACACGGGTGCTCGTAGACATACACAGAATTTGTCAGGAAATTCAGGAATTTATCATGGATTATTCTTGAATTCAGAGATTTAAGCACTTAAACTTACACATAGCTTCCTAAATTCTCATGTCAATTTCAAGGATAATAAGCAACCAGGAACACATGTAAAGATACAGGTAAGGCACATAAAGGCATGCTTGTGAAATCCTAAATTCTACCCGACATAACATAGTAGTAGATACGCACGGACTCTCGTCACTTTGCGCGTACGTAGCCCCCGCAAATAAGGATAATTAAATCATTTACATTTACCTAGGGGGACAGTTCCCTCTTACAAGGATGGAAAGGAGACTCACCTCGCGTAGAATCTACTTCCCGGGTCAAGAACGCGCCCGAAACTCCAAACTTTACACCCGAGGACTCGAAACTAGTCAAATGATACATAAATATGTCAATTCATGCTCAAAGTATGGACATTCTCCTACTTATTTAGTAAATTCACTATTCTTGAAGAAATCCAAAAATACACACCCGGGCTCACATGCTCGGATTCCGGAAATTTTCGAAGATAACACTCACCCATAGCCTAAGGATCATTAATAAATGTTTTTGTATGAATTCATGGTAGAAATGTGGTGAAATTCCCTAAAGTTCATCAACCCTAGATTTTCACTCTAACCCCTTTGATTTCCACTAATTAGATGTTAACCTACCTAAGTTTTGGTGCATTAATCTAACATTTAAATGGGAATTACTTACCTCTTAGTAGCTAGGCCGAATACCCTTTTGAAAGCTCTCAAAATCGCCAATGGAGGAGAAGAAATGGTGAAAAATAGCCAAATCCCGTATTAAATGAGATCACTGCCTTCAGTGATCTCGCACCTGCGGCTCGAGGACCGCACCTGCGAGCCAATGGTCACACCTGCGGAAGTGGCCTAGGAGGTCTGGGGCCGCACCTGCGGAGGAAGTCCTGCACCAGTGGGTCCACACCTGCAGTTTGGACCAGCTCCCCTAGGGGTCGCACCTGCGGAGCCTTGACCACATGGGCGGTCTCGCACCTGCGACCTGGGCAACCGCACCTGCGGTCACACCAGATCTGGTGCACCAGTAGCTGAAGCTGCTGGTTTTTGGCTCCGTTTGGTGTCCGGGAGGCACCTAGGCCCACCCGAGCCCCTGTGTAATTATAACAACAAGTCCTAAATCATATTACAGACTCGCTCGAACCTTCAGAACACCCAAAACAACGCTAAAACTCAAAATCACCCCTCAAAACCCCTAGAATTAAACTTAAGAATTTCTAAGTTCTTGAATTCGGTTTCAATGCGCTGAACCGGCCTATAATACTCGGAATGAAACCAAATTTTGCAAGCAAGTCATAAATGACATAACAGAACTATTCCCGATCTGGAAATTCTATTCGGACCTCGATAACACACAAACACGTCCCAAACCAAATTATGAACTTAAGGAAACTCTATTTCGCTATTTGGCATCAAAACGCCCCCGGGTCATCCAAAACCCATTCCGGACATACGTACAAGTTCGTACAAGTTTGAAATCATCGTACGAAGCTACTGGAATTGTCGAAACTCGACAGCGAGGTCGTTTACTCAAAATGTTGACCGAAGTCAAACTTGGCCTTAAAAGCCAACCTTAAGGAACTAAGTGTTCCTATACCAATTTAAACACTTCCGAATCCCGAACCGCCCGTCCCCGCAAGTCACAAATCACGATAAGCCGCTACAGAAAGTCTTATTTAGGGGAACGGGGTCCGAATACGCAAAACAACCGTTCGGGTCGTTACAACCCCTATCGTGTTGTTATCAATAGTGAAGGGTGTAGTCACTTCTACTTCAAACGGAGTAGGTGCAACTATAGGTGTTGTTATTTCCATCTCGAACGGGGTCGGCGCGGCCACTTCAACTTCGACTGGTGGTTGTATCTGTACCACAATAGGAGTAAGAGTGACCGCAGGTTTCTTAGGGCCATCCTCTTCTCGAATAAGCCCAATTGACCCTTCCGGGTCCCATTCTTCGTCAGTTTCTATCACATTCACCACCTCTCCCCTGTGATTCGGGAGGGGATTGTTGCGGACGTTAGGTGTGGCCTCCTTTTCCTGTATAACCTTGGTATCAATTAGCGTTTGGATCTTGTCTTTCAGAGTGTGGCATTCATCAATGGTATGGCCCTTCATGCCGGAGTGGTAGACACATGTTTTATTTGGATTGACCCATTGTGAGGAGTTTTCCATGGCAACAACGTAATAGGAGTGACATAACCAGCAACTTTCAGCCTCTCGTATAACTGATCGGTATGTTCAGCAATAAGGGTATATTGTCTTGGTAGCCTGCGGTCAAAATTTGGTCTGGGTTTCTTATAGTTTTGGCGGGCTGGCGGTGAGTGGTAATATGTTGGCTGAGTGTTACAAGTATGGTAGGCAGTGGTGGGTTGCAGATATGTGGGAGGTGAAGGCTGATATATGGGTGGAGGTGTTTGATATGTAAGAGGAGATTTTGGACCTTGGGCCACCATCACAAACCCTACTTCCTTATTTTTGGATATACCCCTTGAATGCAAAGCTTTGTTCGTAGCCTATAATGCCTCGAAATTAGTTACCATTCCACTCTTAATTCCTTCTTCAATCCTCCCCCCCCCCCCAATTTTATGATGTCGTAGAATTTGTGATTTTCGATAACCATTAACCTTTTGTAGTATTGTGGATCCCAGGTTTTGGGCGTTTCGTTGGTTGATATCTGGGACGTTTAAGGCGAGGGAGAGATTTTCCAAGTTGCGTACCTTCTCAAGTTCCCCTTGTAACTCCAATATTTTCTTCTCCAACCATAGAACCAAATCATTCTGTGCCGTAGTACTCCGACCATATGAAGTTTCAACATTTTTTGCATGCGCATTGTTGTCTTTCCTGATACCGCTCATGTCATCCATCTTAGCTTTTCCCTTACTTTTAAGATCACTTGGAGGAGGAGGAAGCAGAGTATCTTTGGATCTGGTATGATATGTTGATGATGCCAGTATGCACGAACCAACCTTAGAGGGGTAGGAATAATCAAAACAAAGAAAAGCAAAAGTTAAACAATTTCGTAGGGAATTTTGAAGGGATATTTGCACTATTTAAGCATGTATTGCGGAATTATAAATTCGCGTCCTAATTTAGGGACCTTATTGTGCCCGAGGTAGGCCTAGCGACATACAGATTTGGAGAAACTTAAGATAATTTCCTCATTTCATTAATGTAATAAATAGACCAAATCTCTCAAACGACAATAATAAAAAAGAGTTACTAGTGGCATTTGCCTTATTACAATTCTAAAATGACTCTAGGAAACAAGTAAACACCAATTCTAATATACTTGGTCCCGGAGGGACCTTCTCCAAGCTTGGCCTTCTTAGACCCATCGATCAGGTTGCGCATGTCCAACAACAGATATGCCCTCGCTAGATGTCCTTCTTCGCTGCCCTCTGCATTTTGGCAATCCACGGTCCTTTTTCTCATCTTCCCTTCAAGCTCCATCAGACCCTGCTCTAAAAACTCCAACCTTTTTGTTGATTTTGTAGCAATTCCGCTCCATTAATTGATTGATTCCATGTCTACCTTGTGTTGTTCCAAATGTCTGGCCTAAGACTCAAAGATTCTTTTGCGCAACCTCCTGTATTTTACTTGTGCTTCAGTAGCGTCATCTATGACCCTGTTCCCTCTATCAATCCCTGGCTTGACTTCTACCGCTATGTCATCATCCAACCAAGATAGATTGAAATACACATGACTGGTGTGGTATCGATATGGTTCAATGGTATCCTTTTCCATAATAATCTTCAAATGCCACATGTGTTGTGCCTCGCACTTGAATGGAATGGCATCACCTTGATAGTCTGCTTTGTAGTGAACCATCTTGGAAACTCGTGGTATGACTTGTTTTCTCCCTGCCTGTCTCATGACTCTAATATGGGCATATGGATAGATACCCCTCAACCCAGTCAACACTAAGTGAGGAACATATCTTGACCTGATTATGAACTCGCTATTAGGGAACCACTCAAACATCCAATGGACCTTGTCGTCAGTCAAATTGCTAAAGAAGTGTACCTAATCCACATCGTTTCCCGGTTGTGCAAACATGTCTGGGATGAAAGTCATTCTTTTTGGATGGTGAAAAGCTATGTGGTCATTCCATGGTCGTCGCGGAAGTACTTGACGGTACTGTCCTCTTTGAAGATGTTCCAACAACCATATTTGCAGTAACATATTACAACCCTCAAAATGCCTAAATCCCTTCTTCCATCGGTCTAAGGCTCGGTATATCTCTGCCATGATCATTGGGAAAATAGTGTAAGTCTATCCCTTAATTCCTTCCATTAAGGTCTTGGTAACCATAGCCAAACGAGTGTGGATCCTGTCTCCTTGTATTGAGAATACTATCATCCCCAGAAAGCAGAGGATGAACACGAAAACCCGATGATGAGTCCAACCTAGAGAAGTGATGGAAAACTCATCATGATAGATATGGTAGGATGTGTTGTGCCCATAACGCTCGAAAAGGAATTCGAACGGTATGTAAGACTTCTTCAGGCAAACTAGCTCGTCATTCTTTCTAAGACCCATCATTTTTAGAAACCCTCTCAAAGTACGATTTTATGGTACCAATAGACTAGGGCTATCCCAGGGAAGCCCAGCAAAACCTCTTATTTCCTCAAGAAGGAGATTCGTCTATATTACCAAAACAAAAAACAACCCTCTTTTCATCCCAGAACATAGTAGCAGCCTCGATCAGTACATTGTTTAGTTGAATGTCTAGCAAAGAAGGTAAATTTCCGAGAACTCTTTTCACATGGTTTTTGGCTCTTGGCGAGAGATTTTCCCACCAATCTAGAAACAGAGGTGAGATACTTCGGACCATGCCGAACCTGGGGACTTCATGCCTCATTTCTGCAAAACAAATAAAGTTAGCCCGCTCCCCCTGTGGATTTGAGTACTTACAAATTAATGATTAGCATTTCAGCACATTTTGTCAAAATAATGCACATATCATGATCGTGCCCGTTGGAATTATGGAAATCCCGATGGGCTTTGTACAAGGCTTGCCTTAGAGAGTTATCATGCGGACAACATTCTAACCCGTACTAGGTTCAAACATGATGCATGCACAATTAACATCAGAGTAGGGTTTTCTATAAGACTCTAGACATGTACCCTCAAGTGGACAACTTGAGAGGAAAAGACACGGAACCATCGACTGCATCGCTGATCGACTAGTTTTACCGCAAATAATCCTTTTCAAATTTAAAAAGGGTAATATAGGAAGAGCGCATACACTTATCAAGTGCCGCTATGGTATTAATTGCGCACGAGTGGAATATTATGTAGAGCATGTAATTATGCAAAGATAAAACAATATGTTGTCAAGTATTTTGTAGTGATAAATGCAGTATTTAATAAATGTAAAGGCATGAAAGAAAGAAAAACAAGAAAAGAGTTAGTTCGTATAATGAAAAAAATTATATAAAGCGATAAAGGGGTAGGGATTGTGAAAACATAAAAAAATTTAAAAATTGGAACCAGTGAACATGATCGGGAAATAACGGAAGGGATGCATATTGTAACCAAATTAAGCTAAGAATTGCATGTAAGTTCATATAAAGGGAAAATAGGGAAGAGTGTGTGCATGTAGCAATAAAAGGGAGAATGGGAGCGGGATGTTCAAGCATTAACGAAACAATAAAGACTCGCTTATCGAGAGAGACTAATTCACATAGACCAAGTTCATTATGGTAAGAGCCTAAGAATACTCCTAGAAGAGTCTCCATGGTGTCGCGACCCGATTTCTCGCGAAATCAGGTTTTGACACGTGAAAACTCTTTTAAATAAAGGGTATTAAAATATAGAGTCACCACCTGGCGAATTAAGGTGCGTTAGGGCACCTATTTGTAAATGACTCGGGTCTAGTTTGTGTCACCAAAGATCGGGTAAGGGCTCAAATTACCTTGAGGAGAAGGTGTTAGGCATTCCTCGAGGTCCACAACGGTGGGTCCCCGCCGAACTAGAATTATATGAATTAGTCTAAGGGAAAGGAAACAAATTGGACAAATAAAATAAACGAATTACTTTAAACAGAAGGGGGGAGGGGTCCTAAGTTTTTTAACCTAAAGGATCACCCCGTGCAACATAAATAATACTTCGTAACTCCCTCAAGATGGGGTGTTACTCATATTATTCAGCGGGCACAAACTATCATCTTCTGCTACCCGATTACTATCTTTTAGTTGTTTACCTAAAGCGCTCTAGTCAATTCTAAGTTGTACCATATGCGTGCACTACCCGTCCCATGCCTATGGTCCAGGAGGAATTTTGACCTCTATTTCAGGGTGGTTCTAGACCTTAACTTAGGCTGCTCAAAAGGGAAAATACTAAGCGACATACAAAAACAATTTAGGACTTTCACATATGAGCAAGTATGGGCTCAAGTTAGCCTCCGCATTTAGACAGCAAATGCACGCCAAACTGGTTAACATTGACAAATTATAACTAATTTGCAGAATCCTGTAGGCAGGATCTCTATGTGATACTAAACGAATGATCAGACAGTTGTGCGCAAAAACCAGTTCCTACTGATAATAAGATTAAACTTACTAGCATGATGTCTAGGTGTTTCACGCAATAATAAGTAGTGGAAATCATAGAAACATATCCAGAATTACTTGTTTTAATCCTATATGCATGTTTTCTAATGAGGGTAATAACATAGTGCTTGAAAACTCATGAACAAATGGGAAAAAATGATAATTAGATTGACTTAAACCTATAAGCACGCTTTCTACAATTTGATCCAGTTTTAGATCCTATTGGTATGATTTCTATAAATTGAGAACAGAACAGTATGTAAACAGGATTTTGCACACATATTGAATCACACCATTTCCTATAAGCATGGTCTCTAACAGAACATAATTGAACCAAAAATTGAACCTATGGGCATGGCTGCTAGCATACGATGACTGAACATAATAAAGTACCTATAGACATGATTTCTAACATACAACATTTAACAACATAGTATGGAACCTATAGGCATGATTTCTACCCAACTTTGTTGCAAGTGTAAGATAAGAACCCCTTCCCAGTTTTACTAACACCCTAGAATTGTTATTACAATAATTATTACAGACCCAGAATTGAATGTTGTAAATTACAGAATAAGTATGACTATAGGGAGCTACAGCAGGCCCAAATACACCTGGACAGGCCAATCATTCAATTCACAATAGCTCCAAAATTTATGTTCATAGATACAAAATAACTAGTTGTTGAGTGATTCACCCATTGAACATATATCAAGGCTGAGCATACAGAACCCAAGTCCCTAGTGTGTTAGAGTTCCCAAGGGCTTCAAGAACCCAGGGTAGTGCTCACAATAGGGAGGTGTCACGACCCATTTCCGGGTTGTGATGGCGCCTATCGTGGAACCAGGCTAGCCAACCCTTACGACAATACTCAATTCATTTACTAGAGAAATTTACTCATCATTGGCTCAATTCATAGAAAACTAACATTTTTAATCATTTAAAACAGTCTAACAAAAGAAATGAGCTCCAACAATCACCCTAGGATCTGGAGTCACGCAGTCATGAGCTACTAACATCAATACAACTGAGAATAATAAAACTAAAGTTTTAAGTTTCAAGGTTCCAATACAGAAGGGAGAATAGGGAAAAGAGGGACGGGACAGCGAACGCCCGCTGCTACCTCGTCGACTCTGAGGGAATGGCTGCTATCATCGCTCCGCGTCAAATCTCGGTGCACCTGGATCTGCACACACAGTGTGCAGGTAAGTAACGAACACAACCTACGGTTTGAGGAGGTAGTGACCAACTCAACCTCCGTAAATCATAGTTCAAATAATGAATATTTCAGGAACAACCGAGTATATCAGTGACAATATCCATAAATAACAAT
Source organism: Nicotiana undulata (assembly GCA_005239495.1). Classification (NCBI taxonomy): domain Eukaryota; kingdom Viridiplantae; phylum Streptophyta; class Magnoliopsida; order Solanales; family Solanaceae; genus Nicotiana; species Nicotiana undulata. Next base: position 71,400 of record ML279601.1, read on the forward strand.
TAAATGCCATGTATGTATTATGCAACTCTCACAGGTTGTCCTCTCGGTACACAATCACTAAGTACCGAGGGAGCAGGCCAATTCAGCCTTTCGGAGAAATCCATCTCCGGGATATCATACTCATCCATAATCCGTACCAGGGAAATCCATCCCTCCATATCTCATAAACAGTATCTGTGCCAGGGAAATCCATCCCTCTATATGTCATATCTCGGACAAATCCATGTCCAGGGAAATCCATCCCTCAATATCTGTGCGCTCACTGGGGGTGTAAAGACTCCGGAGGGGCCGCCAAGGATATGGCCCAAGCGCTATATATATATCAATCCCACGAAGGGTATATCATCTCAACATTTGGCTCTAGGCCCATACTCAGTCAGAATTACCAGTCTCCTCACAATACTCTCATTATGTAACAGCCCAAACAATGGCAATGCATGATAAATAAATGAATTCTGAGACTGAAATACGAATACGTGTATAATAACAGGACTGAGTATGCACAAGTAAAGTTCACAATAGAAATAACAGTAACGGACCCTTTCCGGTCTCCACATATAGACATGAAGTCTTATCATTTATACTTGTTATGTTACTTTTAGTTTCTACGCATTAATAGCGTTCACAGTACCGATATCATGATGGAATAACAGTTAAACCGTGCCTGGGGATAAGCCGGGCCACAACAAATCAACCAACACTCATATGCCCGTCACTTGGCGAGTGTATCGTAGTAACTATCATCAATTAGCATGTACATTGGGGTTTTGGACCCCTCAGTTCCAAGGTTGAAGCCATTACTTACCTCGAACCGGCTCAACTCTACTCGGCCTGGCCCTTTCCTCGAGAATAGGCCTCCAAATGCTCCAAATCTATCAATAATAAATTACATGGCGTCACAATGTGCTAAGGAACAGTCCCCAAATCAAAATTTAGCAAAAATACCAAAATCCCGAATTCGGTCAAAACCCGGCCCTCGGACCCACGTCCCGAAATTCAGAAATTTCCACAACACTAGGTCCCTTGTCCTTTCCCGAGTCTAACCATACCAAGAACACGAAAATCGGACCTCAAATGGTCCTCCAATTCCCCCATTCTTCCTCTCTTAAACCCAAGCCCTAACCACCATTTTTCTACTGTTTTTACCCATGATTTCAACCTAAAATCGTTCTTAATGCACAACATAACGAGTTTTGAGTCCAAGAAACTTACCTCCTTGAAGAAACAACGAAATCCCTCTTCAAATGCCTTCAAAACCTCCAACCCGTGTGTAAAAATGGTGAAAGAGGACAAATTTCGCGAAGGCTGCCTTTTTATAGTTCTGCCCAGGCATTTCCGCAACAGCGGTACATTTCTCGCACCTGCGACTCCGCAGGCGCGACATTTTAACCGCACCTGCGGAAGTCACTTATACGCCCAGGTTCCGCTCCTGCGATCGCTTTACCGCAACGGCGGGCCCGCAGGGGTGACACATTGACCGCGCCTACGATCCTTCACTTAACACTCAGAGTCCGCGCTTGCGAACCCATCCCCCGCACCTGCGACCTTGCAGGTGCGACCTTCCTTACGCCCTTACGATGAATTTCCGCCCTTGCGCCTTCACTCTCGCATCTGCGATGTCTGCACCTGCGGCCCATGCATCGCAGGTGAGATCACACCAGCAGTAGCATCTTCAGCTGCATTTCAAGTCCCAATTTCTCCGTTTAACGTCCGAAATCAACCCCGAGCCCCTCGGGACCCCAACCAAACTTACCAACATATCAAACATGGTTATGCAAACTTAGTCGAGCCATTAAAACACCAAAAACAACATCAAAACCATAAATTCTCATCCAATTCAAGCCTATGATTTCCAAAAACTTCCGAAACACGCATTTGATCAAAAACCCAACCAAACCATCTCCGAATGACTTGAAAGTTTTCGGGCAAGTCCAAAATGACCTAACGAACCTACAGCCACTCTCGGAATCCCATTCCGACCCTCGAATCAAAATCTCGCCTATCAACCGGAATTCACCAAAATACTAACTTCGCCAATTCAAGCCTAATTCTACACCGGGCATCCTAAAAATATTCTGAACACACTCCTAAGTCCCAAATCACCTAACGAAGCTATCCGAACCATAAAATCCGCATTCCGAGGTCGTTTACCAATAAGTCAACTCCGGGTTGACTTTTCCAACTCTAAAGCTCTTGTTAGAGACTAAGTGTCTCAATCCACTCTATTTTCACTCCGAACCCGAACCAACCAACCCCAACACTTCATGAACAGTCTAACCGAGCTACTACAAGACAGAAATAAAGGAATAGATGCGTATACTGCGTAACGACGGACCGGGTCGTTACATTCTCCCCCTCTTAAATAACCGTTCGTCCTCGGACGGGTCTAGAAACATACCTGGAGTCTCAAACAAGTGAGGATATCTGCTCCGCATCTCCCGCTCGGTCTCCCAGGTGGCCTCCTCCACTGGCTGACCTCTCCACTGAACCTTCACTGATGCTATCTCCTTTGATCTCAACTTTCTGACCTCACGAGCCAAAATAGCCACTGGCTCCACCTCATAAGACATATCCCCCTCAAGCTGAATTGTGATGTAGTCTATCATATGAGACAGATCACCAACATACTTCCGGAGCATCGATACATGGAACACTGGATGAACACTCGATAACCTGGGTGGTAAGGCAAGTCTATAGGCTACTTCCCCCACCTTCTTAAGCACCTCAAACGGGCCGATATACAGGGGACTAAGCTTTCCCCTCTTCCCGAACCTCATAACACCCTTCATGGGCGACACCTTCAGCAGAACCTTATCACCCTCCATGAAAGACAAGTCTCGAAATCTCCGATCTGTATAGCTTTTCTGCCTGGACTGAGCTGTGCGAAGTCTCTCCTGGATCAACTTTACCTTCTCTAA